>JASANA010008566.1:0-113393 GCA_030248095.1 Ptycholaimellus sp. GST1_10
ATCACTTTCTTCCCTGGCTGAGTCTGGAGGGAGTGGAGCTCTGCCCCGACGGCCTTGACAGTAGCCATCGCTACCAAGGCCTTGTCCGCATCCGCCCCGTCTACAGCGAGGAGCTCGGTCGCTGCTACCAGATTGCCGTCAATCGCAGCCTCACCAGCACTGGTCAATCACTTTCTTCCCTGGCTGAGTCTGGAGGGAGTGGAGCTCTGCCCCGACGGCCTTGACAGTAGCCATCGCTACCAAGGCCTTGTCCGCATCCGCCCCGTCTACAGCGAGGAGCTCGGTCGCTGCTACCAGATTGCCGTCAATCGCAGCCTCACCAGCACTGGTCAATCACTTTCTTCCCTGGCTGAGTCTGGAGGGAGTGGAGCTCTGCCCCGACGGCCTTGACAGTAGCCATCGCTACCAAGGCCTTGTCCGCATCCGCCCCGTCTACAGCGAGGAGCTCGGTCGCTGCTACCAGATTGCCGTCAATCGCAGCCTCACCAGCACTGGTCAATCACTTTCTTCCCTGGCTGAGTCTGGAGGGAGTGGAGCTCTGCCCCGACGGCCTTGACAGTAGCCATCGCTACCAAGGCCTTGTCCGCATCCGCCCCGTCTACAGCGAGGAGCTCGGTCGCTGCTACCAGATTGCCGTCAATCGCAGCCTCACCAGCACTGGTCAATCACTTTCTTCCCTGGCTGAGTCTGGAGGGAGTGGAGCTCTGCCCCGACGGCCTTGACAGTAGCCATCGCTACCAAGGCCTTGTCCGCATCCGCCCCGTCTACAGCGAGGAGCTCGGTCGCTGCTACCAGATTGCCGTCAATCGCAGCCTCACCAGCACTGGTCAATCACTTTCTTCCCTGGCTGAGTCTGGAGGGAGTGGAGCTCTGCCCCGACGGCCTTGACAGTAGCCATCGCTACCAAGGCCTTGTCCGCATCCGCCCCGTCTACAGCGAGGAGCTCGGTCGCTGCTACCAGATTGCCGTCAATCGCAGCCTCACCAGCACTGGTCAATCACTTTCTTCCCTGGCTGAGTCTGGAGGGAGTGGAGCTCTGCCCCGACGGCCTTGACAGTAGCCATCGCTACCAAGGCCTTGTCCGCATCCGCCCCGTCTACAGCGAGGAGCTCGGTCGCTGCTACCAGATTGCCGTCAATCGCAGCCTCACCAGCACTGGTCAATCACTTTCTTCCCTGGCTGAGTCTGGAGGGAGTGGAGCTCTGCCCCGACGGCCTTGACAGTAGCCATCGCTACCAAGGCCTTGTCCGCATCCGCCCCGTCTACAGCGAGGAGCTCGGTCGCTGCTACCAGATTGCCGTCAATCGCAGCCTCACCAGCACTGGTCAATCACTTTCTTCCCTGGCTGAGTCTGGAGGGAGTGGAGCTCTGCCCCGACGGCCTTGACAGTAGCCATCGCTACCAAGGCCTTGTCCGCATCCGCCCCGTCTACAGCGAGGAGCTCGGTCGCTGCTACCAGATTGCCGTCAATCGCAGCCTCACCAGCACTGGTCAATCACTTTCTTCCCTGGCTGAGTCTGGAGGGAGTGGAGCTCTGCCCCGACGGCCTTGACAGTAGCCATCGCTACCAAGGCCTTGTCCGCATCCGCCCCGTCTACAGCGAGGAGCTCGGTCGCTGCTACCAGATTGCCGTCAATCGCAGCCTCACCAGCACTGGTCAATCACTTTCTTCCCTGGCTGAGTCTGGAGGGAGTGGAGCTCTGCCCCGACGGCCTTGACAGTAGCCATCGCTACCAAGGCCTTGTCCGCATCCGCCCCGTCTACAGCGAGGAGCTCGGTCGCTGCTACCAGATTGCCGTCAATCGCAGCCTCACCAGCACTGGTCAATCACTTTCTTCCCTGGCTGAGTCTGGAGGGAGTGGAGCTCTGCCCCGACGGCCTTGACAGTAGCCATCGCTACCAAGGCCTTGTCCGCATCCGCCCCGTCTACAGCGAGGAGCTCGGTCGCTGCTACCAGATTGCCGTCAATCGCAGCCTCACCAGCACTGGTCAATCACTTTCTTCCCTGGCTGAGTCTGGAGGGAGTGGAGCTCTGCCCCGACGGCCTTGACAGTAGCCATCGCTACCAAGGCCTTGTCCGCATCCGCCCCGTCTACAGCGAGGAGCTCGGTCGCTGCTACCAGATTGCCGTCAATCGCAGCCTCACCAGCACTGGTCAATCACTTTCTTCCCTGGCTGAGTCTGGAGGGAGTGGAGCTCTGCCCCGACGGCCTTGACAGTAGCCATCGCTACCAAGGCCTTGTCCGCATCCGCCCCGTCTACAGCGAGGAGCTCGGTCGCTGCTACCAGATTGCCGTCAATCGCAGCCTCACCAGCACTGGTCAATCACTTTCTTCCCTGGCTGAGTCTGGAGGGAGTGGAGCTCTGCCCCGACGGCCTTGACAGTAGCCATCGCTACCAAGGCCTTGTCCGCATCCGCCCCGTCTACAGCGAGGAGCTCGGTCGCTGCTACCAGATTGCCGTCAATCGCAGCCTCACCAGCACTGGTCAATCACTTTCTTCCCTGGCTGAGTCTGGAGGGAGTGGAGCTCTGCCCCGACGGCCTTGACAGCAGCCATCGCTACCAAGGCCTTGTCCGCATCCGCCCCGTCTACAGCGAGGAGCTCGGTCGCTGCTACCAGATTGCCGTCAATCGCAGCCTCACCAGCACTGGTCAATCACTTTCTTCCCTGGCTGAGTCTGGAGGGAGTGGAGCTCTGCCCCGACGGCCTTGACAGCAGCCATCGCTACCAAGGCCTTGTCCGCATCCGCCCCGTCTACAGCGAGGAGCTCGGTCGCTGCTACCAGATTGCCGTCAATCGCAGCCTCACCAGCACTGGTCAATCACTTTCTTCCCTGGCTGAGTCTGGAGGGAGTGGAGCTCTGCCCCGACGGCCTTGACAGCAGCCATCGCTACCAAGGCCTTGTCCGCATCCGCCCCGTCTACAGCGAGGAGCTCGGTCGCTGCTACCAGATTGCCGTCAATCGCAGCCTCACCAGCACTGGTCAATCACTTTCTTCCCTGGCTGAGTCTGGAGGGAGTGGAGCTCTGCCCCGACGGCCTTGACAGCAGCCATCGCTACCAAGGCCTTGTCCGCATCCGCCCCGTCTACAGCGAGGAGCTCGGTCGCTGCTACCAGATTGCCGTCAATCGCAGCCTCACCAGCACTGGTCAATCACTTTCTTCCCTGGCTGAGTCTGGAGGGAGTGGAGCTCTGCCCCGACGGCCTTGACAGCAGCCATCGCTACCAAGGCCTTGTCCGCATCCGCCCCGTCTACAGCGAGGAGCTCGGTCGCTGCTACCAGATTGCCGTCAATCGCAGCCTCACCAGCACTGGTCAATCACTTTCTTCCCTGGCTGAGTCTGGAGGGAGTGGAGCTCTGCCCCGACGGCCTTGACAGTAGCCATCGCTACCAAGGCCTTGTCCGCATCCGCCCCGTCTACAGCGAGGAGCTCGGTCGCTGCTACCAGATTGCCGTCAATCGCAGCCTCACCAGCACTGGTCAATCACTTTCTTCCCTGGCTGAGTCTGGAGGGAGTGGAGCTCTGCCCCGACGGCCTTGACAGCAGCCATCGCTACCAAGGCCTTGTCCGCATCCGCCCCGTCTACAGCGAGGAGCTCGGTCGCTGCTACCAGATTGCCGTCAATCGCAGCCTCACCAGCACTGGTCAATCACTTTCTTCCCTGGCTGAGTCTGGAGGGAGTGGAGCTCTGCCCCGACGGCCTTGACAGCAGCCATCGCTACCAAGGCCTTGTCCGCATCCGCCCCGTCTACAGCGAGGAGCTCGGTCGCTGCTACCAGATTGCCGTCAATCGCAGCCTCACCAGCACTGGTCAATCACTTTCTTCCCTGGCTGAGTCTGGAGGGAGTGGAGCTCTGCCCCGACGGCCTTGACAGCAGCCATCGCTACCAAGGCCTTGTCCGCATCCGCCCCGTCTACAGCGAGGAGCTCGGTCGCTGCTACCAGATTGCCGTCAATCGCAGCCTCACCAGCACTGGTCAATCACTTTCTTCCCTGGCTGAGTCTGGAGGGAGTGGAGCTCTGCCCCGACGGCCTTGACAGCAGCCATCGCTACCAAGGCCTTGTCCGCATCCGCCCCGTCTACAGCGAGGAGCTCGGTCGCTGCTACCAGATTGCCGTCAATCGCAGCCTCACCAGCACTGGTCAATCACTTTCTTCCCTGGCTGAGTCTGGAGGGAGTGGAGCTCTGCCCCGACGGCCTTGACAGCAGCCATCGCTACCAAGGCCTTGTCCGCATCCGCCCCGTCTACAGCGAGGAGCTCGGTCGCTGCTACCAGATTGCCGTCAATCGCAGCCTCACCAGCACTGGTCAATCACTTTCTTCCCTGGCTGAGTCTGGAGGGAGTGGAGCTCTGCCCCGACGGCCTTGACAGCAGCCATCGCTACCAAGGCCTTGTCCGCATCCGCCCCGTCTACAGCGAGGAGCTCGGTCGCTGCTACCAGATTGCCGTCAATCGCAGCCTCACCAGCACTGGTCAATCACTTTCTTCCCTGGCTGAGTCTGGAGGGAGTGGAGCTCTGCCCCGACGGCCTTGACAGCAGCCATCGCTACCAAGGCCTTGTCCGCATCCGCCCCGTCTACAGCGAGGAGCTCGGTCGCTGCTACCAGATTGCCGTCAATCGCAGCCTCACCAGCACTGGTCAATCACTTTCTTCCCTGGCTGAGTCTGGAGGGAGTGGAGCTCTGCCCCGACGGCCTTGACAGCAGCCATCGCTACCAAGGCCTTGTCCGCATCCGCCCCGTCTACAGCGAGGAGCTCGGTCGCTGCTACCAGATTGCCGTCAATCGCAGCCTCACCAGCACTGGTCAATCACTTTCTTCCCTGGCTGAGTCTGGAGGGAGTGGAGCTCTGCCCCGACGGCCTTGACAGCAGCCATCGCTACCAAGGCCTTGTCCGCATCCGCCCCGTCTACAGCGAGGAGCTCGGTCGCTGCTACCAGATTGCCGTCAATCGCAGCCTCACCAGCACTGGTCAATCACTTTCTTCCCTGGCTGAGTCTGGAGGGAGTGGAGCTCTGCCCCGACGGCCTTGACAGCAGCCATCGCTACCAAGGCCTTGTCCGCATCCGCCCCGTCTACAGCGAGGAGCTCGGTCGCTGCTACCAGATTGCCGTCAATCGCAGCCTCACCAGCACTGGTCAATCACTTTATTCCCTGTCCAAATTCTGCCTCATCGATGATCTGGCCTGAAAAAGTGTTAAAAATTCATTTACTTAATTAATGCATTCTAGTTCCTTTTATGGCAGTGAATTGAGGCATTTTAGTGGAATGATAAATGAAGTTGTGGAAATGAGCAGAAGAGACACTGAGCCTGATGTTAAACTCGGAGTATCCGGAGTATCTGCCCACCGTGGACATGAACTACCTGGAAGTTGGCTTCGCCATTCAGCTCAGCCGCAATCCCCAGCTCCAGGCCAGTGCAGCTAGCAAGGCGGCGTGATACATATTTCATTCTTTGCAGGAGAAGCAGTGGCTGCTGTTGGAGCCGGGAAAAAAGTCCAAACTCACTGTCAGCCTCTTCCGCAGCCGTATCAGCCTCCCCTCCATCTTGCCCTCCCTTCAGCCACCTCCGCCCTGTCGTCTGCCAGAGGACTACAGCCTACACACTTTTCCCGGTCCTTCCCTCCCCCGACAGTTTTCGCCTTTCACGACTTCCCCCCCAATCCACCCCAAAAAAAACTTTCCCCCACAATTCCCTAGCATAGTTCATCCCCGAAATTCCCTCTCCCCACAATTCCATAGCTTAATTCATCACCGAAAGTCCCACCAACGGCATGCTCAGAGATGAGGGATGAGAGTTTGAGACGCCCTATACACGTACGGTCTTTGCGAGCAGGACTGCCTGCGACAGGCATTCTTCAATGTTTGCGCCTGTTTGCCGGACGAAGCCGGCTACGGGCCCATGCCAAATTGTCACCCCGAGGACAAGGCTGCCTGGTTCCATTTTTGGGGGTAGAAAAAATTATGGAAAATTGGCAGGCACAGGTGTATTTGCAGAGATATTTCTGAAGATAAATGAAATGCAAAAATTGAATTTCTAGCCTTATGGAAAGAGAAGAGAAGATCGCAGCATCTGCAGCCAATTGCAATGCAGCCTGCCAGGAGGCCTGTTTCGAAGATACCTACGAGGTTACTGGTATGCTTTTATGGACCAACTATGAAAACATGAGATTTTGCTCCAAGAACTACTGATTCAACAAGGTATTCTCGGCTGTTGCCAAGATGCGCGGCCTTTGTTCCAGATAATAAGCTAAGCAATTCCTGTTAACTGCTTTAAGATACTGCCGCAGCAAACGTATCTGCCAAATCTAAGCTGAGTTTATTGAAAAACCAGTAATTTACGGATGTTCGAAATTTTGAAACATCAAGATTTTAGGTTCTTGACTATAAATCAAGAAATAATAAATGTGTCGAAAAATTCTATTATCAACTTCAATATATCACCATTAGAGACGTACATGCCAAAATTCAACTGATTTCATTGAAAAACCATCGATTTATGGATGTTCAAATTTTTGAAACATCAAGAATTTAGGTTTTTGGCCATAAACTGAGAAATAACAAATATTTCGGAAATTCCTTTTGCCAGCTTCAAGATAGCACCTCGACGGACGTACCTGCCAAAAACCAGCCAATTTTGTTGAAAAACCAGTGATTTATGAATTTTCGTACCTTGAAACATCAAAAAATTGAGTTTTGGGCAAAAATCGAAAAATTACGTCAAGCCCAAAAAATGGCCTGGAGATATCACCCAGGCGGACTTTCATGCAAAAAATCAGCCAATTTCGTTGAAAAACCAGTGATTTATGAATTTTCGTACTTTGAAACATCAAAAAATTGAGTTTTGGGCGAAAATCGAAAAATTACGTCAAGCGCAAAAAATGGCCTGGAGATACCACCCAGGCGGACCTTCATGCAAAAAATCAGCCAATTTCGTTGAAAAACCGCGGAGGCCGGGCCCCGGAATGACATATATATATATATATATATGCGGAAAGACGGACGCAAAAATGAGGTAACTGCTTAAGCTGGCCTTGGCCGCCCGCCGCTTCGGGCAGGGCGCCAGAGCTCCTCCGGCCTCCGGGCACGGGTGCTACGGCCCCTACGCTTCGCCTAGCATGCTTCGCATGCTAGGCTACGCTCCGGGGCCTCCGCACCCATGCCCTACGGCCTCCGGAGCTCTGACTGCCCTGCCCTCCGCGGCAGGCGGCCTTCGGCCGCGCAAAAACAGCTAGCTTCATTTCTTTTCCAGATTTAAAAGTTCAGAAAATCAAAATTTTTAGGCACCAAAAGATAATTTATAGAGTTAGCCCAAACCTCCTTCATCAGCCTAGCTCAATGTCAACCAAAAACACATTAGCCGCTGCCTTCAGCATCCGGAAGTCGATTCCTGTCCGACGCCAGTTTGGCTGAGATGGGCGGAATTGCCCTGTTCTACCAGTTCGAAAAGCGTGCAGAGAAAAATGCCTCCTTCGAAGCCTTCCTGAAAAACCGCAGCATGATCGACCTGTGGAAGGCTGGATGGGAAGCCCGTTTCTATTCGTTTAGTGTCCAAGTTCTGCTTGTTCTTGAGGCAGCGGATGACTGGCTGGGAAAAGGCACCAGGAACTATGAGCGGAAGAAAATTCGAATGGGTGTGGCGGGCCTGGAGATTGCCTTCAAGGACATGAACGCCATGGTTTGTGGCATTGTTTTCAACCTACTACTACTACTTACTGGTTTCATAGTGAAATCGGTAATAGCATAGTATAATCCAGCATGATTATAGTTCCCTAAATCAGAATTTTTTCAAAGCTTTTATAGCTTCGGCGCTTTGGTCTATTTTTTGACTTCTGAAGTAAACATTTACGATTCTATGAAACTACTATTGCGCTAAAGAAAGGAGCAAATGAGCCATTGGATTGCATGCGAGTGTTAACCTGCAGGTGGCTGAGCGCTATCAGAAAGTTTCGGGAGAATCTCTGCTGGGTTCGGTGGGCGGAGTGCTGGGGCTTTGGATGGGCATTTCAATCGTCACCATCGTCCAGGTCTCTTTTCCCTATCATTTTATCATAATTATCGATCAATAATCATCATTGCTATTCATCACTGTATGACTATTCATCAGTGTTAATAAACGGTGTATACCACTGTTTTCTAGTTGTTTTCCGTATTTTTTGAGATGGATTGGAAAACATGGCAAGCTTTGCTTGCAGATGCTCGTCTTCTGCTGCGATCTTTGCCAGGGGCTTTGCTGCTCCGGCTGCGTCAACGAACGGTGAATCTTTTTCTGAACAAATAGGAAAAAGCTAGTAAAAACCATTGCGAAGAGATGCTTGCAATAAGAGGCACAACTAACCGTAGAAATGACTGAGATTGTTCTGATTTTCTACCATTCGTAAATAGCGCGTTTTATAGTAAATTACTGCAGTAAACCTGGCAAGGATGTGGTGTATCCGAAAGAAGACAGCGAAGGCGGAGATTCACCACCCCCACCCATACCAGCCAACTAATCTTTCCCTTGCTTTATTCTTCGCCAAGACTTTTTTTCTATTTCTTTGCAAATCTTCAAAGAGCCTCGCTGCTCGCCAGGCTCATATGCAAATCTTCAAAAAGCTTTGCTATTTTGCGCTTCAAGAGTTACCAAAATAATCAGTTTATGCGTTCTAAAATTAAAGAATACTCAAAAGTTACACCGCTCATCCAATACTGCACCGAATTCATAAATTCCAACGCGAGAGGATCAAGCACAATTCCAGATTTCCTCCGGTATTGAGTGAGAAAATAAAAAAAACCGAAATTGTTCACGATTATGACAAAGTGTTAAAGTGTTAATAAGTGTTAGTGTTCACGGATCGACAGTTATGGCACCTATACAGCCACACCTGGCCTTTGCTTCTTCGCCCATTCCTTGTACGCTCTGGGCCATCCTTTCATGCTCCTTCATCAGGCCATCAGTCTTTCAGCGTATCCTACTTATTTCAAAGTATGTGCATACGTGACGGCCACTTTTGACTGGCTTCAGTCGCTGTTTGAAGTTAAAGCTTGCAGGTTTATCACAACTACCACACGTTTTCTGACCTTTTGAGAAGGATTATCAGCTTGTGCGGTAGTAAAAATTATCTGGGTGAAGCAAGCAGTACACGAGGATAAAGAAACACTCCTGTTTTTATTTCGTGCTTAGCGGCAGTTCTGCCACTGACTGGGGTCAACTCATAGAAACACGTATTCGAATAGCTCAGCCAAAGAACGGCCATAGTGGAAATACGAAGCAGTTGCCGCTTATCGCTTCATGGGTAAGTGAATCACTTTCTTTCCTTTCCTTCTCTCCAATTTAATGTAATCTTTTCACTGATTATTCTCAGGGGCCGGAATAATAAGGAGTAGAATGAGAGCCTAGGCTGAATAGGTAAAGAGGGCGAATTGAATGTGGGCAGCTGAATGATTAGGCATCCTCGGGCAGGAGATCCAGGCGCTGTTGGGCAAAGTGGTTGAGGGCGTTGCGTAGCAGACGATCCCCGCCCATGATCTTCTCTCGCAGCTCAGCCACACTCCGGTAGCTCGGTTTCGCCAGGCTCGGCAGACGACCCACTAGACCCAGCAGCTGACCGCCTCCCACCTTCACCCACCTTCACTCCTCTCTTACTCACATTCACCAGCGACCCCCAAAATCTAGCCTCAAAGAAATCGACAAATCAAAAATTGAAAACCGATCGTATTTGGGGCGCTGGACGCAGCTCGAAGGCTTCAGAGGCCAAGCTGACGGAGGCGCTGATGATGACTATACTGAGGGCCAGCATTCTCACTCCACTCCTCCCTCAACCTTGCCTGAGCAAACAGAGCAGTAGGCTGGGGAATGAGACGCGGTCTCTCGCGCCAATCGCCCATGTCTCGGCCTACGCGCCTCTCGCGTCTCCTGGCCGCCACTGGCCTTGCCCTCTTCCTCTTCCTACTCTCCCATCCCCCAGGCCGCCACCAGGCTCTACCCAATCGCCAGGAACGCCAGAAACGCTGCCTAGCAATCCGCAATCCGCAACTCAACTGCTCAGCTGTTGTCTATTCATTTGCCCATGATGGTTAGGCCAGATGGTAAGAGGACAAAGAGTGATTGAGGTACTGGCCGGGGACGCCGCTGCAGCCAAGAAAGCGAGGATTTGGAAGAGTCCATTCCCCGGAGATTCACAGTTGGCCAGAGGCCTCAAGGACTGCAGCGGATTGGCTGACTGGGAACTGGCCACCTCAGAGGGCGAAGCGGAGGAGGCTTCTTTCCCCCTCGCCTACGCACTCACTGCCCACGCCTCCTTGGCTCAGGTTCCCTTGCCCCAGTTCTTCATCTGGGCAAGAAAGGCAAGCAAGGTTCAAGGTCCTGCTCTTCCTAGAGGCCAGCTATCGCCCGCAGAATCTCTTCTGCTTCGCCGTGGACGGCGCGGCCTCCCCCGCCTTTCAGGTGAGTATCTAGAGAGCTAGCCTGCCTAAGGCGAACTGTTTGAAGGAGGGCATGGAATACCTGGCAGACTGTCTGCCCAACATCCGCCTAGTGCCCCGCTGGGAGCGACGGAGCATTCTATGGGGCGGCCCAGAGATACTCAATGCTCAGCTGGCCTGTCTCCGTCTCCTTCTTGCTCATAAGCCTCACCAGCGTTCCTCCTCCTCTAATGCCCCTTAGCTCAGCCCAGCCTCCATTTATCCCTTCTTGCGTTCCTAAAGAGAGGGGCGCACAGACGATTGGCGCTACGTTTTTACGCTGTCGGCCTCGTCAGACTACCCTCTGAAAGGCAACCTGGAGCTGGTGCGGATATTGCGGCTTTTTGACGGGGCCCAGGATGGGGAGCTGAATCCTGACCAGCCCCTCAGGTATCCTGCCCCCTTCCCCCTTCCCTTACACACCTACCCTCCCCAATTAGCCTGTAATAGATATGAGGTGGAAATTCGAGCCGAGCTCAATCGCAATTATTCCAAGCCGCGACATCGCCTCCTTTTTCAGGTTCCTTCGCAACACACTTCTCTATCCCTTTCCCTTGCATTCAGCGAGAAATCGCTACATCCTCATGAATCGGCACTCTGAAACTGACTCAAGACGATGTCGAAGTAAAATTTCAAAAGCATGGAGGGACAATGCTGAGAATTGACCACTGTTCTGTTCTCGACGCAAAATTAAATGCTTAATTGACAAAAATTTTAATTTTTGCCAGTTTTATGAAATAAAAGAGGCTTTAGATGGAAGACAGGGCGATCGGGAAGACGGCAGATTTTGTAGGGGACTCTTGGCGTCAAAAAGGCCTTCCCCCTGATGGATTTACCCCCTTCAAGGTAGCTAGTGAAGCCAAAACGAATAAGTAGCCAATGACTGATGTTGGGCAGGGCAACGCAGCGAACACATTGAGTCGAGGCTTTGTGGAGGCCCTGTTGAGCCAGAAAGACTACGCACGTTTGGCCGATTGGCTTCAAAGCACCGGATCCGCCGAGGAAACCTTCTGGGGCACTGTTCTTCACAATCCCAGTTAGTGGTTCTACGACAATTCCCTCCCAGGACAATTCCCTCCCGACAATTCCCTCCCGTCTATTCCCTCCCGACAATTCCCTCCCGACCATTCCCTCCCGACAGTTCCCTCCCAGACAATTCCCTCCCAGGATAATTCCCTCCCGACAGTTCCCTCCCACATCCATAACTTCTATATTTGTTGACCTTTTCTTGCATACAACTGTTTCAAATATTTCATTTTTGGAAAAAGGGTTCAGAATTCAAATTCAGGTCACATTTCAGCAACCTGTATTCAATTTTTTTACGTTTTTCTCATGTTTTTTGCATTAAATGCATGTAAATGAGCCGCTGAGCTGATGTCGTTAAATCTTATTTTGACATTTCAACCTTATCGCATTGCTCATGAATTCTCTGGCTTTTTCAGGACTCTTTTTTACATGGCTAAAAGCTAGAGTTTTTGGAATCGCTTTGGTTACTCAGAAAATTTTTTTTTCTTAAGATCTTGATTACCTCTACACTGTATTTCCTGCAAACTGGAATGGATTTTTTCGTGAAAAACTCACTTGCTTTCATCACTAATGTGTAGCAGTAACTACTGTAACTTTGTTAAAAGAAAAACATGTAATACGAATGAAAGTATAAAAAAATGTTTTGGGAGGGAATCGTCGGGAGGGAATAGTCTTGGGAGGGAATTGTCTGGGAGGGAATTGACGGGAGGGAATAGTCGGGAGGGAATAGTCGGGAGGGAATTGACGGGAGGGAATCGTCGGGAGGGAATTGTCTTGGGAGGGAATTGTCGTGCTACCCAGTTGGTATCATTACTTCACTTTGTTCAAGAGCCTATTTTGACGATTCAAAATTAGCAAAAAATGAGAAAAACATAAATGAAATGAAATTAAAAATGTTTAAAAGGTGAGGCGGGGAAATAACAATGAAATGATGGGGCAAGGTGAAAAGCGGAATGGATTTGAAAGTGAAGCTGAAGTAATTGATCCTGCGTCTGTTGATTGTAGTGATGCGATAAAAATGGGAAGAATGCGCAAGTTAGGGATGAAAATCAATGCATTGGATTGAAGGAGACGGTACTACGGGAACTTTTCCCGGACAGTGTCTAGCCTTTTACCAGAACCAGCGAACCGCAAAACCTTATAAAGACTGGATCACTCGGTTATATGCTCTTTTCAATTCCATAATATCATGCATTTTTTTACAATTTGAATTTGTTCTTATGATCTTATCAAAAGAAGAGTTGCTAAAACGCGGAATTTGAAAGAATCAAAGTGCCCATGACCTCTTTGAAGAAGTGTAGGCGTCCAAATGAAAAATGATTTTGTGACATTCTGCTTTTGCTAGCTACCATTTGCCGCTTTTGCCAACATACAAACGAAATGATTTAGACAGTGAAAAAATTTGGCGCAAAAATTATTCTTGCAAGCTATGTCTATCCTTTGTAACTGAGCATATGACTACAATTATTGTGAAAGAAATGGGTAGATTAACAGAGCCAAGCCATAAGCTATGCATGAAAAAATAGTGATGCTTCAGCTACCACGTGTGGAGTCCAGTGGCGGAGGACATTCGCGAGGTGCGGCCGTGCTTTGGCCACTTCGAGCGAGCCTCCTGCATCCTCAGCGTGGACGACCTTCCCGTCCTCACCAGCCTGCCTCACCTCTTCGCCCACAAATTCCGGTCCTCCATTCCCTATCACCCCTCTTGGCCAGCCAATCATTCCCAACTCCAGCCTCCACCTCCAGCCAGCCACGCTGCAGTGCCTGCGGGAGTGGCTCTGCCAAAAGGAGGCGGACTCTGACGGCTGGGACCAGGACTGGCTCTACTACCTCAATCTCCCAGCTCTCCGATGGCAGCAACTCCGATCTCAGCCTCATCTTTTCCGCTGCTGAACTCCCCATCACTCATCTACCTCTTTATTGATTCCTGCTAAAACTGGATTTGTGACTCTCCATATTAGCTCCAATGGTGACTACAGCTTTAACGAATACTCCAAAAAGAAGCTCAAGCAAAAGGAGCATTAATCACGATAGGCAGGGTTGTGGAAGACGATGCAGGTCTCATGTCGCAGTGGGCGAGTGTCGCCGCCGTTGACAGCCGGCGCACTCTCCAGCATCGGCTGGACCGGACGCACCGGCACCGTTCGAGACTTCGGCTGCCATCCGTTTGGCCTCTTGGACTGGGATGGAAAGGGGATGGGAGGGGAAGGAGAACCTCGTCATGCTCCACAGTGACAGTGCCGTCCGGATGACGCTGGTAGCTCCATCTCTCAGTGCTGGACTCGTAGCTGTAGCCACGGTTCCGGCCCTGTTCGCTCTGCCCCTGCTTGGAGGAAGAAGGAAAAGAAGAGGCTGGGAAACCTCGCTGAGGCTGGCGGGGATGATGCTCATGCTGATGTTGCTCGAATATGCAGTGTGGGGCTGAGGGGCCTGGAGGGCGAGGAGAAGATGAGGGAGGGAGCCTGTGTTTGCTTTCCGGGAGGCTGGAACTCTAGGGGGAGGCGGGGGTTCTCCAGGAGAGCTACCGGTTTCTCCCTTTTCTTTCATCTTCCGCGCCTTTCAACCATCCTTATCAATGGCCAAGAAAGAGGGCCTTGGTCAGCTTCGAATGCTGTGAGGGTGTTTTGAAGATCTACAGACACCGGACTCATTTTCAAGATGACCCAATTGATTCCCGTTTGACTTTATGAACTAGTAGAGATGAATCTCAATGTAATGGGTTCATCCAGTGTCACTCAGGCAATGTGGCATTGTGGCTCCCCCTTTCCCACAACCCTTACCCATCTTAGTGGCATAGAGTCCAAAACATCAACCATGAATACGCCACAAAACATACGACAAAGATAATACGCCACACTCAGGCCTTGTAATGGGCATCATCATGGTCTTATTCAATGGGGCTAGTCCTAAAGAAGGGTAAAATGAGGATGGGACTGGGCTTTGCGATGGCGTTCGGCCGCCCGCTGAGCTCTGGCCTCGGCGATGGCCTTGTGGATGGCACGGAGCTCGCGCTTCGTCAACGGCTTCGGAAAGGACGGTGGATGGAGGTGGAGGGACGGAGCACTGCGCAACCACTCCTTCGTCACAGACTGCCCTCCACACTTCCTCTCCTCAACCCTCCTATGGGCAGCTCTCACAAGCACGACATCATCCAAAACCAGACGATGGAAGGCCAACCTCAGCGTCTACTCTAGCATACGGCGCCAGTGAATTGCCCAAAACCACATAATTTTCTGAGGAAGAATTCCCAGAAGAAGAATTTCCTGTATGGCATTCTATACACACGCTAATGTATTAGAGAATTTGTTTGACTACAGGTTTGAATTCTTTTGACTACAGAGTAAGCTTCTGAACCACCTTTCTTTTAAACAAGTTTATTTGTATTATCAATGCTTGACAATTAGCAGTCGCTTGATTTACAAATGGAACCAAAATAATTTGAAAAAATGCTGAAAGAAGAACAAGCTGGTCGAATCCCGTCGAGAATCAGAAGCTTTATAGAAATAGAGGTGATACTAAGACGCGGAAAACATAGAAAGTATTATATAAAATACCAAACGATTTGATTAGGAGGCAGTGAATAAAAATGTTCCAGCAACGCTTCGCTTCTAGGCCTCCGAGCAGCTCTTGCTCAGGGCTACGGGGCGGTTGCCATCATCCGTCACACAGCACTTCATCTCTGCCTTGGCCTCAAGCACCCCAATGATTGAAACTATTCAGGACTAAAAAAAGCCAGGAAAAAGGACGTATTGGAGTCCGTTACAGCAGAAGAGGGTGTCGGGGAGTGGAAGGTGGAGGCCGACGCTGTTGCGACAGCACCGCTGCTCCATCCAGCCCTGAACAGAGCAGCCATGCTGGATGAGTGAGGGTTGAGTGGAGGATTGGAAAGGGTACGAAGGGGAGAGGAATGTTGCCGCAGCAGAAGCGACGAAGCTTGGCGACGGGGGCTTGGCCGCAGCAGCTGCGGAGGAAGGGCGTGGTTGGGCAGCCGCTGCTGCTAGTCGAGTTCGCCTGCACCGACTCCTCCGTCTCGCGCCCCAACAGCTCTCCCAAATCTTTCGTCATTTCCCCGTCCTCGTCGGGAGCTGCAGTCCCTTTCTCAATCGTCATCGTGGTGGGCTTCGTCTGCGTCGTCGTCGTGTTCGGCGTCGTCGTAGTCTCCGTCGTAGTCGTGGTCTCCGTCGTCGCCGTGGTCTCCGTCGTCGCCGTGGTCCCCGTCGTAGTCGTGGTCTCCGTCGTCGTCGTGGTCCCCGGCGTTGTCGTGGTCCCCAGCGTCGTCGTGGTCCCCGTCGTCGTCGTGGTCCCCGTCGTCGTCGTGGTCCCCAGCGTCGTTGTGGTTCCCGGCATCGTCGTGGTACCCGGCGTCGTCGTGGTCTCAGGCGTGGTGGTGGTGGTCGCTGTCTCCTTTCCTTCCAGAAGGCCACTGATTCCGCCTGAAAAACAGTCCAGTAGCAATTTGAGGGGGTAGAGAAAGGGTGGCAAATGAGAAAGGGAGAGTACCGAGTAGATCCTGGGTGATCTGTTGATCGCGAGCTCGTTTGGCCACAATGATGCCAGACAAGCTGCCAAGGACGGCCTTGCTGCCCTCGCTGTTGGGGGAGCCGAAGACGGAGCCCAGGCCACCCAGCAGCCCCGCATCCGCCCGCCGGCTGATCAGAGAGCCGAGAGCGCCCAGCACCTCCAGTTCTCAAATTCTAGCTCCTCCTAGAGGGGAAAGGGCGGGCGACCTTGGAAGCAGAGTCCGCCTCATCCCCAGCAACGCCACAGAAGAGAAGGATCACGAGCACTGCGCTGAAGGCCATTTTAGTGGCTTTCATCTACTGGAACTGGAATGACAAGCGTGCTGGCTGCTGCTGAGGTAAGGACTAGATGTTTGTGTAAGCAAGGTGTCTATCTATCTCAGCATGACTAATTTTTTCTAAATTCTGATTTAGCAGCACACACACCAAATGCTTTACTGAAACAAACGTATGCCCTAAAAATGTAATTGGCCTGGCGCGAGGGAGCGCAGCGAAGTTAGTTAAAAATCATTTTTTCTGCATTCAAAAATTTGAAAATGTATTTTTTCAAAGCAAAAACTTTATTTCGCCAGATGAGACCCATTTTTTCGGAGTTTTTAATTTATTTCTTTCTAACGTTCCAAGCAGATTAGCATGTGGGTGACCGCCAATAAAAGGAAAAAATGATTTATTGGTAACCACCAACGCAAATGATTCAGCATTATGTAGCATGAGTTTGTATGAGAAATTTATGCATTTGCGTTGTCATTTGATGAGTGTTTTCACATGAAAACGCCGTCCAAAGCAACATTTGAATCAGTTATGCCTACAAAGCCTTCTTAAAATATGAATGTGAGCTGGATGGAAACGCAAATGGGTTTTTTTACTTAATTAGGACACAATAAATTCACACAACCGATTTGCGTTTCCTTCCGAACATGATTACCGCATTCTTCTTCCCTCTAGACGCCTCTATCACCGTAAATCCTTTAGAGGCCAACCACCATTAAGGATTGCTGTCTGATGAAAACGCAAATGGCTTTTTTTACTTAAATAGGACACAATAAATGCACACAACCCATTTGCGTTTCCTTCCGAACATGATTATCACATTTTCCTTCCCTCTAGACCCCTCAATCACCGTAAATCCTTTAGAGGCCAACCACCGTTAAGAATAGTTGTCTAATGGAAACGCAAATGGGTTTTTTTACTTAATTAGGACACAATAAATGAACACAACCCATTTGCGTTTCCTTCCGAACACGATTATTACATTTTCCTTCCCTCTAGACTGGGCAATCTCCTTAAGCTCTGACCACCTAATTCAAACTTCCCAAGATGTACAAAAAGTAACCTTGATTGACATGTTCCCGCCGCGTTCTGGGTCTTTGATGAAGACTTTGAGCTCTTCCCTTTTCTGGCCGCAGGTTGGTGACCAAAAAAAGGTTGGCTGCTGGCCTGGAGCCAAACCGTGGCTGTCCTGAACTCAACCCTTCTTCCTCACCACCACTTCCACACGATCAGCCTTTCAATTTCTCAACTCTTTCATTGGCAAAGCTGCTAAATGGCTATACATCAGCTATCACTCAGAAACAAAGAATCTGACTGTAGAACAGCCAATGCCAGCTTTACTGTAGACTCAGTAAGAAGGGAGGCACTAGCTTGAAGGCAACCACTTCAGGCACAAATCCTGAAACCAACCAGTTTTACCTAGTTATAATTAACATTCAGATTTAAAGATGAAACCACGGATATGAGATGCTGGAAGAAGGCGTTCAAGTTGGGCTCCTTGCTAGCGAGTCTGCAACTCACGTATGCCCTTGTAACCCACCTGACATTAGTGTACGATTGGTTCCAGTATTTCGCAGTCAATGGATGCACTGCAATAAAAACAGGGCGCTCAGCTGCGTTTCTAGCTGGCTCATTGTTTTGCCTCCAAAATAGTTTCTTAACCGAGCAAAGTAAGAAAAAAGAAGGAAGCTCATCTTCTTCATCGTTTTAGCGCGATTGAGTTGTGTGCATTTAGTGTGTCCTCAAATGGTAAAAACTCATATGCGCTTCCATCAGACAGAGATCTTCAACGAAGTAAGGCTTAAAAGGACGGGTATGGTAGAAGTAGAGGTAGATGGAAAGGAAAATGCAAAAATAATGTTCTGAAGGAAACGCAAATGCATTGCATGCATCTATTCTGTCCTAAAATAGTAAAACAACTCATTTGCGTTTCCATCAGATAGCAATCCTTAACGGTAGTTGGCCTCCAAAGGATTTAAACTGGCGGATGGGTGTAGAGGGAAGGAAAATGTGATAATCATGTTCGGAAGGAAACGCAAATGGGTTGTGTTCATTTATTGTGTCCTAATTAAGTAAAAAAAACCCATTTGCGTTTCCATTAGACAACTATTCTTAACGGTGGTTGGCCTCTAAAGGATTTACGGTGATTGAGGGGTCTAGAGGGAAGGAAAATGTGATAATCATGTTCGGAAGGAAACGCAAATGGGTTGTGTGCATTTATTGTGTCCTATTTAAGTAAAAAAAGCCATTTGCGTTTTCATCAGACAGCAATCCTTAATGGTGGTTGGCCTCTAAAGGATTTACGGTGATAGAGGCGTCTAGAGGGAAGAAGAATGCGGTAATCATGTTCGGAAGGAAACGCAAATCGGTTGTGTGAATTTATTGTGTCCTAATTAAGTAAAAAAACCCATTTGCGTTTCCATCCAGCTCACATACATATTCCAAGAAGGTTTATTAGGCACAACTGCTTCAAATGTTGCTCCGGATGACTTTTTCATGTGAAAACACTCATCAAAAGACAACGCAAATGCATAAATTTCTCATAAACACTCATGCTGCATCACCCTGGATCATTTGCGTTGGTGATTTCCAGTAAACCATTTTTTCCTTTTATTGCGGTACCCCTAGCATGTGCATAGAATGCTTTCCAATAAAATAGATTGTTTCACAACATTCCCTGACTTACAAGCTACAATTTGATACGAAATAAGGTGGGGTATTGTCAACTAACTTTTATCCTAGAATCATTAATGTCCCGACAAGCGACAACTTGAAAATCTTAAAATTAACATTTACAAATAATGAATTTACGTTTGAGGTGGCTGTAGAGGCTAGAAAGCACTAAAATGGATGCGGTCTTCGGAAAACATGTCTCTATCAATGTTCAGCAAAAATGAAGTAAGACTGAGAACACACCATACCCGATTGTTTTAGTATGCCATTTGTGTCAAATAATTTGATGTTGGTTTTTATGCCAAATGTTCACAAATGGCGTCCAAGACAGGGGAATATAAATGCAAGCATAGAGAATTGAAATTGAATTATCTTATATGGGTGTTTGTCCCGGATGATCAGCCTCGATGGGTTAGGTGGCATTAGAGTGGTGAGAAGAAGCAGTTTCTCCCCGTGTTTTCTTTTGTCGTTTTCCGGGCTCGTCTACAATAGCTTTCTATGGGTCCGCGTTCACCGGAAAAGAGGAACATGCTGAGAAAGCCGTATTTTCTGGAAATATCTTTCCAAATGGGGCTCACTCCAACTATCCCCCCCTCAAGGTTTTTACCCCCCCCCCCCTCATGGGTTTTACCCCCCCCCCCCCCTCAAGGTTTCTACCCCCCCCCCTCAAGTTTCAACCCTCCCCTCAAGTTTTTACCCTCCCCTCATGGATGCGTTCACATCTGTGTTGAGTAAGGAATCGTTGTAATCGCTACAACTACGACTCCAATTATCCCCCCCTCATGACTCCAATTATCCACCCCTCATGGAAATCGACTCCAAGTATCCCCCCCTCATCAAAATCCAATCCAATTATCCCCCCACCATGACTCCAACTATCCCCCCCCCATGGAAATCGACTCCAATTATCCCCCCCCTCATAACTCCAATTATCCCCCCCTCATGCTGTTCGACTCCAATTATCCCCCCTCATGCCTTATGATTACGATTCCCAAGTCTAAGCCCAAGTCCAAGGCTAATCCTAAGCTGACGATCCAGGCGGGGGGGGGGGGTAAAACCCATGTGGGGGGGGGGTAAAAACCTTGAGGGGGGGGTAAAACTTGAGGGGGACAGGCACCTCATGAGGGGGGGATAGTTGGAGTGAGCCCCAAATGGTCCATCAGCCAGCTTTCGGAAATCTTCTGGTCACCCACCAAACTGCATTTCAAAATCATTTTTATTTTTCGTCGACTGCTAGCATAAGGGTTTACAGCGCCTCTAAATTGGTCTCACCAGAGATTACAGTGAACAAAGCGCCAACACAGCAGCATATAGCAAAAATTCTCTTCATGATATCAGATGAATTTCTTTGTATTTGTCGCTTCAGGTTATTTGAATCGCAATGAAGAGCGAGAAAGAGTCAGGTGAAGACATTTGACATGCAAAAACGAAACCTTTTAAGTAATTCAAGAAATTCGAGCACGGAAATTGGAGCATTATGAAAACTGAGCACTAGTTCTGTTAGATTCCTCTGAATAAGTACTTTTTCCAGCTATCCATGCTTTTTTAGCTATCTAATCAAAACAATTGCGTTGTTCTGTTTGATTTGCAAATAGCGAAAACACAAAGCAATATGCATTTTTCAGTGGATAAACATTTGGGAAACAAAAAGCTGAAAGAAGGAGAAAGTGAAATAGAATTATTGAGTCGCCTCCTTCATCTCCACATCTGAAGCCGATTTACTGGCCCGCAGCTGCTTTTGGCTCTTCTCTTCCTCTTCACGCTCAGCATGCCTCCAAAAATCCCTATTTCTAGCAGTGGCGCTTAAAATTGGGGCGCAACCTGGCTGCCTTCTCCAGTTTCCGCAATTTCTTCTTGGACAGGGCGATATTGGCGAATGGGTTCGTCCTACATCATCCTGCTTCTTATTGCATATGAAACTGGAAGCAAGCCAACCGAATCTGCCGCAACTGGTGAGGAATGACGGCAGTGGTGGCGGCTCGTTGAAGGTCGGTGAAGCCGCGTTTGCTGTCCCTCGCCGCCTTCTGCTGCTGGATGCGCTGCTTTCGCTTCTTCAGCGGGTTCAGACGCTGCTTCACAACGTCCTAAGCCCAAACCACCTTCCATCAAAACTCTCCCCTAGTTGGAAAAAGCTGAACCTTGTTTCCTTTGCAGTTCATCTTGCCGTGGATGCCCATGGCTGATTGGCGGTGCCTGCCTGGGAACCTTGGTGAAATTGTGCCACAATGTTTGTTGCTCGCATGAATGCATCAATTGGGATTATTGAGGTCGTCAACTCAGCCCTACTGCGGAAGAAGCTTTATTTTGCCGCAAAGCGGATTGGCGACGAAAATCACAGGTAGTTGGTTGGATGAAAATCATTTGCCCTCTTCCAGCGTCTCTCCCAAGGCGTCCAGCAGCTCCTTTTTATAAGAATCAAAGTCACCGTCAATCTGCAGAGCAGTTAGAGGGTTGGAAGTTGGAGGAGGAGAAAGAGGGTGAAGGGGAGGCGACCTCAAAGCAGCCCTTCTCCTCCACGACCCAGAGCTGGGACTCCGTTTCTCTGATGAGGCGCTCGTCGTGGGTGACCATGATGACACCGCCCTCGAAGTCATTGATGGCCTCCGCCAGGGCGTCGATGGATTCGATGTCCAGGTTGTTCGTAGGCTCGTCCTGGGGCAAGGAGAAGATTGGGCCTGGAAGGAGGAGGGGGCAGAGAAAAAGTGGACGAGTATGAGGACGTGAGGAGCTGAGAGTGAGAGTTCGGCCAGGGCGACGCGGGATTTCTGGCCACCGCTGAGGTCGTTGATGAGGACCTTGTGGGCGTGCGAGGGAAGCCCGACCATGCCCAGATTCTTATGCGCGTCCTGCTGGTTCAGGTTGAACTTCGCCTCAAGCAGCAACTGAGTGAGGAGAGCTGATCGGAGGAGGGAAAGTGCGGGAGGGAGACTTTGAGGTAGTCAACGGGAGTCTTGGAGATGTCGAGGGACTCGTTGGAGTGCTGGTCGAACTTGCCGATCTTGAGCTGGCGGTTCTTGCGCACCTCCCCGCGGATCGGCTCCACCTCCAGCAGCAGCAGTTTGATCAGCGTGGACTTGCCCACCCCGTTCGGGCCCACGATCGTTATGCGCGAACTCATGTCTATGCCTTCAACACCCACCATTGCTTCCCTTCAACAGAGAGAAGTAGAGAGACAGCACCGATGTCGAGCTTCTTGAAGAGCAACTCTTGGTCGGGGTAGCCGAAGTCTACTTCGGAGAGGCCGAGTATGGGTGGTTGAAGCGGCGGGGGGTCGGGGAAGTGGAACTTGACGTTGTAGTCCTTGGGTCGGTCGAGGAGGGAGCGAGGCTCGTCGTCGGAGTCGTCGTTGGCGTTCTTGGCGGCCTTCTTGCCGCCCTTCTTGTCCTTGGCGGCGGCGCGGCCTTTGAGGCGCTCCACGGCCTGCTTGGAGGAGGCGCCGCCCTTCTTCATCTCCCGCAGCTCCCGCTGCTGCTGGTTGTACTGCTTCTCTTGCACCTTCTTCGTTTGCGCGTACATCTGGAGGGTGGAGCGGATGAAGCAGGGTACGAGAGGATGGAAAGGAAGGAGGAGGGGACCTTCTTGAACTGGGTGTAGTTGCCCTTGTAGTAGTAGAGCTTCTTCTGGTCCAGGTGAACGACGTCAGTGCACACGTTGTCCAGGAAGCCTTGGTCGTGGCTCACGATCAGCAGGGTCTTCTTCCAACTGCAGCAACAGAGCGCAATAGGAGGCTGTGAGACGAAGGAGGTAAGGGAACCTTTGGAGGTAGTGATCAAGCCAGATGACGGCGTTGAGGTCGAGGTGATTGGTAGGCTCGTCCAGCATCAGCAGCGTGGGCTCCACAAACAGTGCTCTGGCCAGACTGATTCGCATTCGCCAGCCTCCGCTGAACTGCAGCCTTCCCCCATTCTCATGGCCTCAAAACTCTAGCCAAGGAAGGGTGGAAACATTCTTGGTAGGCCGATCCTGCATGTCCTTGGTGAAGCCGAGACCGGCAAGGATGCGGCGAGCTCGAGGCTCTGCCGCGTCCGCCTTGATGATCCTCAGCTCCTCGTAGACCTCTTTCAGCCTTCAAAGTCCAACAGAGTCCTCTCCAAAGTCCAAGAGAGGCTCAGTAGGGAGACATACCGATCAGAGGCGTCCAAGTCCCCGTCCTCAGTCCGTTTCACCAGAGCCTTCTCCTCCTCCAGCAGGGCAGTTCTCTTTACGTCCGCCTTCACCACGGCATCCACTGCCGGTGTGTCGTCCACCTCGATTTCTAGGCCATGCATCTTCTTCTCTTCTTTGCTCACAGGGAGGGGGAAATAATGAATAGGCACCTTGCTCGCAGTAAAGAATGTCGATGTTGGGCGGAATGGCCAGCTTCCGGTTCGCGATATGCTTCAGCAGCGTTGTCTTGCCCATTCTGAAATATTTCCATCAACTTCTGAAATCTCTCCATCTCTATCTCAGAGCAATTGAATAGGTGGATGTTCTAACCCGTTAGGCCCAACAAGTCCATATCGTCTGCCAGCAGCGATGGTGAGATCGGCGTTGACGAAAAGCTCCTTCCCGGCCGCAGAAATGTTGAATTTCTCCACCTCCAATCACCAAACAGCCTCCATCAACCCTTCCAGAAGGTTATGAAAGGGAGGATTGCCTTGATGTCGGTGGCGTGCTCCAGAAGTGCAGACACGTTGCCGGTGGCAGCCCGTTGTGAGACGGTGAAGTTGTCGGAGAGGACGGCGCCGGCGCCGATGCCGCCGCCCTCGCCGTCCTTGCGCACCTTGGTCGTCGTCATGGCCTCCATCTGCCGCGTGTACTCCGCCATCTTCTCCGCCTTTTTACGCTCCTTCCGTGTCATCTGTGCACCAGCTCATTACAAGTTTTTTGCAGATGGAGAAACTGCTTTTACCTTTTTCCCTTTACCAGCATCATCGTCGGCGGTTTCCAGGCCGCCCACACCGTTGGTCACCTCCTCTACATCAGACATTTTGCTCTTAATCCCCTTTGATTGAACCTGGAGCAGGAGAGATTATCAACTTTTGGATTGGGCTATGTATGCTTCTAGGGCCTGGAGTACGCGTAGTTTCATCAGGCAGTTTGCATGCGCTGATGTTCAGGTCTGCGCAGTTTTTGGCCAGCTCAGGCTCGCCTTTAGTGTGTCAAACTATTTTTCGATTTTTAGGCAATTTGTTTTCGTTGCTCCAGCTAAAAGTTAATCATTCTGGATTCTTGTCGAAAATGGCTAACAAAAAGTTGAGAACGAGAACGACCAAAGTCAAACACAATCAGTTACAAAGGCCGAGCAAAGGTGGCAACAGAAACATGATCCAGCAGAAAAAGAGAGTATGCACATATTGGCCGTGGAAGAAAGCAGGAATTCACAAAGGCAGGTCAGCTGTTCTGGGCGCGCAGTGCAGTGCGCTGACTTTCTTCCTCCCTCCGATTCCTGGCAATGAGTCCTGAAATGAGAGCCGACGGATGGAAGAGAAGATGGCGAGGACCAAATGCTGGCTACCTTGGGGCATAGCGGCAATCTTTTCGGGGTCGATGGTGCAGTTCTTGGTGGAGTCGAAAGTTTTGTAGATGCCAATGAGTCGATTGGCCAGCTCAAACATCTGATTCCGCAGGCTGATGATGATGAACTGGGCATTCTTCGTTCGCTCCTTCAAATCAACGCATCATCTACTACGATATCAAATTAGCTTCAATTATTTCTATTGGAATGCGGAGACCTTCTCCAAAGGTATTTGCAAAGAAGGAGGGGTAAAGAGAGGGAACCTTGATGTAGTGTCCGACGATGGAAACGTTCTTGAAGTCTAGGGCGGCATCGATTTCGTCCATGACGTAGAGGGGGGTAGGCTTGTATTGGTGGAGGGCGAAGACGAGGGCCAAGGAGCTCAGGGTCTTCTCTCCTCCGCTCAGGTTGGAGATCATCTTCCAGGATTTCTTGGGCGGACGCACCGAGAAGGAGACTCCCTCAAAACCCCCACCTACTTCTAGCCTACTAGCCAGTTTGGGAGAGACTGGACCTGGAAGGCATCGCAGGAGTCCACCCATTCCAGCTCCGCGTCCCCGCCCTGTGTGATCATCTGGTACATCTCCTTGAGCCGAGTGGCAATCTGACTGCAAGCTGGTGCTGAGGCTGGGTGGGAGAGTAGAGGAGAAGTAAAAGAAACGTGAATCCGTCCTGGAACTCCCGGGCGCGAGCCTCACGAAACTCCTCGGCCTTCCGCCGATGGGCATCCCGCCGCTTCGTCACCTCCTCCAGCGCATCACGAGCAGACCGAAGCACCGCTTTCTAAACATCCACATCCCCATTAAACCATATTTCCATTTTTTCTCCAGGCAGCTACATTTTGGAATGCTTCCCTTAATATTTCGAACAGATTAAAACAAATGCAAACCTTCTCGCGGTAGTCGTGGATATGTGAAGGGTTGATCTTTCCAAGCGCTTGAAGCTTGGCTTTGAGCTGAACGTGCTCGTGCTGTAGGCGACGGAAAGGGAGGGTGGTTAGGCTTTGATTGACAGAGTCCTGGCTCCTCTCTGCACTCTCCTCCTCCCCCTCCAGGAACGGCCCCAGCGCCTCCTCTGAATACTCGTGCAGCTCCGTCTTCTGCAGCCCCCTCTTCGCATACACACACTGCCATCCCTGTGAAGGGAGCTACGCGAAAGTGATAGCCGTCAGCCAGAAGCTGGTCCAGGGATGCGTCGTGGGCAGAGACGGGGGCCACACCTGCAGTCTCTTCCGTCTCCATCGCCTCATCCTCCTCCGAGTCTTCGCTGGCGTCTCTTTGCGACAGGCTTCAATCAACACACCTCTCCAGCCATTTAGCCAACATGGGTGCAGCATGAGCACTCGAGTCCGGTGGCCTTGCGATCGGGGCGCTGCTGGATCTCCAGCTCGAGGACGGCCACCTCTTCCTCGCCGATGAGTTCGGGGAGGTCGTGGAGGAAGAGCTTGTCCAGGTGCTTGCGGGTCTGCCGCCGCTTGGCCTTGCAGTCCTCCAGCACCGCCGCCGCCGCGTCCACGGCCTTCCCCACCTCCATCACCTGCTTCTCCAGCTCCTGTACCAAGATTCCTTTAGCCTTCCTTCCTTTAGGTGGGTTGAGTGAAGAGTAGAAAGAAAGCCTTTGTCTGTCCACTCTCGTTGTCCAGGGCCTCCTTGGCGGCTTTGAAGGCGGCCTGGGCGGCGGTCTTCTCTTCCTCAGCAGCCGCGTTCTCCCCCAGGATTCTCTCCGCCTCCGAGTCCATCGCCCGTCGCTCCGTCTTCTTCTGCTCCATCTTCAGACACCAAAGCTTCAGCTGCACCTCCACCACCAGTCCAACAGGCCCCCCAAGCCTTCTCATCGGTGGCGACCACGTCCTCCTCCAGACTCTTCAGCTTCGTCTCGATCTTGCCCTTGTCGCGGGCGAAGGCCTTCATCTTCGCTGTGTTCTGCAATCAGCTCGCAATGGGCAAGGTTGAGTGAGGGAGGAGGAAAGATGGATACGGAGGTGATGGTTTTCTCGTGGCTGTTGATCTGTTTGCGGAGTGAGTCCCGCTTGCGCTTGTGGACGCCGACGAGGCGCTCGGTGATGTCGCTCATCTGCCTCTGCACCTCCTCCTTCCGCCCCCCAATGTCCGCCTCCAAGCACTTCAGACGCTCCAGCTCTGCTTCTGCCCGCCCCTTCTCTGACAGCAGGCGACGCTCCTCCTCGGGGTCTCCAAGCAAGCTAGGCTGAATAGGTGGAAGGGAGGTAAGAAAAGTGTGACCAGGTCGGGCCTTCTCCACCTCCTTCTGGCAGCTGGCCAGGATCTGGAGCTCGGATCTGAGCAGGCGCTCGTTGTTCTGGCAACACTCCATCCAATTGAGCAGAGGAGAAAAGAGGGACGGCGGAGGAGTGACCTGGATGTTGGCCTGCGCGCGGGCGAGGAGGTCGTCGGCGTTCTTGATCTCGGCGGTGAGGCGGCGACTGCGCTCCTTGGCCCCGTTCAGCTCCTCCTCTGCCTCCGCCAGTCTAGTGCGAGCCTCCTTCGCCTATGCCTCTCTCCATCAGTCTGACAGACAGGAGGGAGGAGAGGAAAGAAAGCCAAACAGCAGCCTCCAGACGGGCTAGCTCGTGGGCAGGGGTGGCGGGTGCTTGGGCGGCATTGCCCATGAGTCCTCTGGTTGGCTGTCCCCCGCCGGAGACGGAGCCTCTGGAGGAGATCTGAACGCCGTCCAGGGTGACGATGTCGAAGCGCTGGCCCTTGGGGAAGCGGTTGTTGAAGGCCAGGCCCTGTTCCTTGGTCGGTGCCACGATGCTGTCGCGCAGCGCGAAGTAGAAGGCCAGCATCAGCTGGTCGTGCAGCTCTCCCTCCTGCACCCGGATCAGATCGAACAGGCGCGGGAAGTCCCTCAAATTCTCTCTTCTCTTCCAGACTAGGGGAGGGAGGGATGGTTACGATTTGCGCGGGGTTCGCATCATGCTCCTCCGGTGCTGCTCCATCTTGTCCAGGGCTATGAAGCCGGCGAAGACGCCGTTCCGCTTCAGCACTGCCAGACACTGGTTCACCTACGAACCCTCTTTCCATTACATTACCCTCTCTCCTCTCCTCCTATAAAGACTGGTGTGGTACCTCTTGAACAGTGCGGACGACAATGTCATTAAGTATGCCACGCCCTTGAGTGCTGACGGCGATGTCGTACTCCTGATCTATGCCGCCCAGGTCCCCCAGGCGCCCGATGACGCCGGAGATCTCCCCCCGTTTCTGCGCCTCCATCAGCACCTTCAGAGCCCGGTTCCGCTGGTCCTTCTGCTGCGCACTGGCATTGGCCTCCTCCAGCAGACGTCGCCGCCGCCCGAACTCCTCCCTCAGCCCAGCCATCTGCGGCTCCAGGCGCTTCAGCACCCCCTCGGCCTCCGCCAACTCCTTCCGCTGCCCCGGCAGTCCCTTCTCCGCCTCCGCCGCCGTCCCCCGCCCCCGCTCCAGCGCCGTCTCCAGCTGCGCCCGCTTCGCCTCCGCCGCCGCCAGCTTCTCCTCCGCCCGCGTCTGACGCTCCCGCAGCGCCTCCAGGTCCCCGCGCACCAGACTGGCCTCCTGGCCCGCCTTGGTCAAAGAGGGCGTCAGCTCGGCCAGCTCAGCGTCCAGGGCCCGCTCCGCCTCCTGCAGAGGTCCAGTTTCCGCCTCCAGGGCCTCACCGGCCTTGGCCAGCTCCGCCTCCGCCTCGCCCAGCGCCGTCTCCAGACGCGGCAGCTCCTCGCGCAGTTTGGCTGACTCTTTTTCAAGACGCCCCGGCTCCGCCTCCTTCTTCTCCAGCTCCTTCCGCTTGGCGGCCAGCTCCCCCTCCAGCTTGGCCTTCCGGGCCTTCGCGGCCTGGATCTCCAGCTTCAGCTCCTTGTCCCGGTTCTCCATCTCCGTGAAGGCCTTCTTCAGGCGCTCCATGGCGGCCTCCTTGGCCTCCGCCTCCTTCTCCAGCCCCGCCAGTGCCTTCTTCTTCTCCGCCTTCGTTGCCAGCAGAGTGTCCAGTTCTTCTTTGACGGTCTTGAAGTGGGCGCTGTGGACGTCGAACTCCTGGCGGGCTCTGGCCTCGTTGCCGGCGATGCGCTTGGCGTTGATCTGCCCCAGCAGGTTCTCCACCCGGCTCATCTGGTTCTCCCGCACCAGAATCTCCACACACTTGTCGAACTGGCCCTGCACCCGCTTCACGTCCGCCTCCGCGTGGCCCACCTTGGTCAGCTGCACCAAACTTCCATCTTCTCCTTCTGCTGAGAAAGGGAGAGAAAAAGAGGGAAGCCTTGGACTGGCGAGCGTCGGTGAGTTCGTCGGCGCGTTTGCTGAGCTCCTCGATGGGGCGGGCGTAGCGGTTGGAGCCGATGATGTCCTCCAGATACTCCAGCATCCCCGACTCACCCGTCGGCTTCCCGTCCGGACCCTCCGGCGCCTTCGGCTTCATCTGACTGATCTGCTCCACTTCTCCCTCAATTAATTTCACCTTCCAGACACACCCACCACACCGCCAACACCTACTACACACCTGAAGGATGAGGAAGCGGTTGTGAGTAAGGTCGATCCCGTACTCCTCCAGCTTCTCGATCACGGCTTTCGGTGACACCTAGACGATGAAGATGAAGAGCTGGCTGATGAAGAGGAAGAACCTTGCGCTGATTGATGTAGTAAGCAGAGGAGCCGTCTCGATTAGCGCGGCGTTGAACGACGAAGGCGGAGTCTGGCTCTACGTCGAAGTCTCCGTCGGGGCGGTCCTTGATCATCTGGAAGTGTACGGCGACAGAGCAGGAGGGGAGGTTCTTGTATCCCTCGGAGTCGTGTATGAGGGCGGCCAGTTTCTTGGAGCGTATGCGGTTGGCCTTGAAGCCGAAGACGAAGAGGAGGGCGTCGATGACGTTGGACTTCCCCGATCCGTTGGGACCGATGACGCTGGTGAAGCAGTGGTGCATGGGGCCTATGATGCGCTTGTCCCGGTAGCTCTTGAAGTTCTCCACCTCCAGGTAGTGGATCATCAGCCGTGCCTCCCCCGCTTTCCCACGCACCACCGCACGCGGCGGCACCCGCAGGGCCAGCAGATCTGCCTCTGCTCCGAAACGGGCCTCCTCCTCCGCCTCCGCGTCCGACAGGTCACTCCCCCCGCCGCCTCCTTCCTCTTCATCCTCCGCCCCTCCTGGGGTTCGCGGGCGCTTGCGAGGCGCTGCCCGCTCTCCTTCGCTTGCTGAGCTCTCCCCGCCTAGCATGGACTGGCTTTGAAGCAGAAGAGTGGGTGGGTGGAAAGAGGAGGGACGCAAGAGTTGCGCTGGCTTCTTCTTGGGCGAGCGGGTAGGCGGGGAATCGTCGTCTTCTGGGAAATCGTATTCATCACCGGCCTGGAGAATATTTGCTTCTCAGCTCAGCTCCGGAAGTTTCCATGCAGTGGCCAACCTCCCTGTTGTCTGCTGCCGAAGCACCTCGGCGACGGCCCATCTTTCTTTTCTATCAGTCTAGCTTTAGCCCTGAAACAAGGAGCGACTGATGGGAAGGCAAAAGTGCGGGAGATTTGGGCGGGCCCAGGCTGCCTTTTGAAACTACCGTAGCTCTGCGCTGCCCCTGCACTTACAGGCTTTCTGCCGCACATTTCACTTCCTCCTTCTATTGTGCATTAACACCTTTTTCGCTTTATTTGTTCGTACCCTCTTATGGGTGACTTTTGAAGAAAGTTTCAAGAGTAAGTTTGCCTAATCGCTAATTGGAGCAGGAAAAAGTGGGAAAGAGGATTGTGAGTTTTTGCCGGCTCGGCGTGTTTGTCCAGAGGCGCAGGCGGTGGCCAGAGTAGAGGGGCGTTTTTGCAGGTGTAAAGTAGTGTGGTGTGTGCACATTGCAAACACCAATTGCGACCAGTGGTCAGGGGCTGATGTCTGGGGCTCATGGAGGGGCGGGGACTGAAAGGGCCCCTCCTCACGGCCATCCTCTGCCTCCTCCTGCTCTGCCTCAGTCGGCTGGAGAGGACTAGCTGGGAGGAGGAGTTGGCTGGGAGAGGGCGGAGGATCCTGGTAGTGAAGCCGCGCGATGATGGACTCAGCCAAGCTGGCCAGTGCGAGGGAGTAGCTGAAGATGGGGAGTGGAACTGTGCCCAGCTCTTCCGGAAGGCCAATTTCGCCGCCGCCAAATGCTGGCAGCCGGATCAACGACGATTTCAGCATGCCATCAAGTTATCTTTAGCATATTTTCATATTTTTGGTGGGTAGTCAGTGGGATTGGTGTGAATGTATGAAAAGTAAGATTGTTGGAGGAACTGCTCTGCCCTGCGCACCTGGCTTCGCCTTGACGATAGTAGAAGGGAAAGTGCCGAAGAGGCGGAGTTTCCCCTGGCCTTCCTCATTCTGGCCACGGGTGACCTGGAACAGCTGCTGCGCCTAGTTCGAATGCTGCTCACGCCTTCACATCACATCGTCCTCGTACCCGATGCCAAGAATGCCTCCTATCTCTCACAGCTCAAGTCTATACTCCTTCCACACCCTGTCTACTTTAGCCCAAACTGAGTCCAGGCAACTATCCGCCTGCCTACCGTCGAATGTGGAGGTGGCAGGAGAAGAGGCCATCCCGGTCTACTGGGGCCACGTCTCTATCGTTCGAGCAGTGCTTATGGGTCTCCGTCGCCTCCTCCCTCTACGCTGGCGCTACGTTCAGATCATCAGGCATCTTGTCCAATTCCTCGACCCAGGCCCATAAATGGAGATTTGAGCTGGAGCGACATGCCTCTGCGAACCGGCCTTGAGATGGTTCGTTTGCTGGGCTCAGTGGAGGGGAGGGCGGACGTGGAACTGGCTGCTCAGCCTCCCTTGCCCGCCCATCCTCGTCTCTTCTTCCCGCCCGGAGCTGAGGTCCCGGCCCCGCTATCGGTTCACAAAGCGGCTCATGTTTGCGATGCGAGGAAGAATGAGCTGTCAGGGCATGCCTCGGACGCGAAACTTTGTGGGAAGCTGGGTGACGGATGTGGGCAGAGTCCTGCCGGCCCCGCCCGCCAACTTAACGCTTTACAAAGGCAGTTTCCAGGCCAGTCTACCTCGCAGCTTCATCCACCATCTACTCCAAGGAGACCTACGGTTCTAACGCCACACATTCTTCTTTCACTCATTCATTTCTTCCTGCCCATGACTGAGAAGAAAGGCAGTTAAATGAAGCAGGGATTGCAGCGAAAAAGGCGCTGCCCTGCTATCCTGGCTGACTGAGGTGGAGGTGCCCGACGAGCTCTTCTTCCCCACCCTTATCTTCAACTCACCTCCCCAATGTTCCTTCCCTACCCAGCCTCCACGGGGGATAAGAAAGAAGCTGGGAGCGTATGGCAGACAGATGGAGACCCGTTGGAGCCTTCCTCTCCCGACTGGAGTCCTGGAGTCGGTGGGAGTGCGGCGGGGACTTTGTGCGCGGCCATTGCATCTTCGGCATTCGCGATCTGCCTCGTCTTGCGGCTGCACACCAGCTCATGGCGCACAAGATGAGCCTCGCCTATCAGTTACTCTCATACCCATCCCGATTGGATCTTTTCATTTTACTCTACCCTTGAGGCCAGCCGCATACGAATGTATGGAGGAGCTGCTGAGGAACCGTTCTCAGTCTAGCCCACCAAGCAGCTCCAACACTTATCCAATCAACCAGCCCACCATTCATCCAATTTAGGAATTCCAATTCAACCATTGCCATTTGTCCGATAAATTGTATGAAAAGGCTGTCGTAAATATGCGTATTCTGAATGATTGCGCTGATTGAAACGAAACTAGTCTATTTTAGTTTGTTTCTTTAACCACAGGAAAAATTAATCATAAAAGAAAGGAAGAAGTTGTTGGCAATGGCAGTGACCGTATCGGTCAAGGCAATGGGTAGTAGGCAGGCATGAACTCTGCGCAGTTAACTTCCCACTGCCTTAAAATTCAAGCCACGCGCATCAATACAGCTAAATTTCTCAACGGGGAAATACTTTCAGTGCTTTTTCTGATCTGCCCAATCTAACTGCGAGAGAAAATCGGGCGGCCAGAGCTCCATCGGGTTAATTGGCTGCCATGAGCGACAGCGCAGGACCGTCAGAGAAGAAGCCAGAGGTCAGAGCCACTCATTATCCCTCTCCCCGAAAACGCTCCCACAAGACTGGAACCGACTCATCATCCCTCCTACTAACTCCTAACAGCGGTTCCGTGAGTTCATAACTATGCTTACCCCTTTTCCGCCTCCTCTCCCCCTCATTTTCCCACCTAACCCTTCATCATCCCTATTAGTTTTTTCCTTTCCTGCTAAGAGGTCCTCTATCAGGTTTTTGCGGGCGCAAGTTATCGATGTTTATTTGATAAATAATATAGATGTATAAATCTTGTGTAGCGTAGGGAATGTCTCAGCTTTCGCAGGGAGAAAGAAGGATAAAGAATTTGCAGGAGAACTGGGAAGAGCGGAAGGGGAAGCGTAAGGCGGAGGAGGATGAGGATGTTGCCCTGCCCAAGGGCTGGGAGAAGCGCATGAGTCGAAAATCTGGTACAGAGCCCTTATTATTTTCTTCCGTCCGCACAATAATTAAATAATATTTTGAAAACGATAGAATCTTAAGAAGGCATGGATGGTTGTAGATCAGACCTACTACTTCAATGCATACACTGGAAAATCGCAGTGGCACCGTCCCTCACGAGCCGGCGATGCTCCACCCCGCTCCTCTTCTGAGAAGAAACGCAAATCCACTGAAGGTCTACTCTCTCTGTACTATCAATCAACTCGTCTAGGCCATTCCATAGTTCTAGGTAAAGCCCGCTGCGTCCATCTGCTGGTGAAGCACAAAGATTCCCGTCGTCCATCCTCCTGGCGCCAAGCCAGCATCACCCGATCCAAGGAAGAAGCTCTCGAAGAACTCAAAGGTCCACTTCGCTTTCTTCCAAACCCACTCTTTGCTGGTGAAGCACAAAGACTACATCCATCCTCCTGGCGTCAAGCCAGCATCACCCGATCCAAGGAAGAAGCTCTCGAAGAACTCAAAGGTCAACTTCGCTTTCTTCCAAACCCACTCTTTGCTGGTGAAGCACAATCACTCCCAACCCAACGTCATAAGCTGAGTTCAGCAGAGCTATGCCTGAAGGGAAATGAATGAGGCAATCACTAAAATTTAATCATTTGTGGCTGGGTCATCATCATCAATTGGCGCGGCTTCATGACCCCACGGAACATATCGAAGGAAAATCTAAATTCTTCTTCACCTGAAAGCTGCTATTGATTATCTTCATTGATTGGAGTGAAAATAATCAACCTGTCGTTTTTGTCTTCGAGTTGCTGATTTCCAGCTGTGCTGGTTCGGCAGACGCTAAGCTCGCAGCCTTGAATTCCATTAAATTCGCTTTCGCATAAACTTTACCAAAAAGTTCATTTTTTCTGAATATTGTTCTCGTCCAGAATTTATTCTACTCATTTTTGTTCATTCATCTAGGTTTGTCGCTGTAACGTTTAAAAATTACGTTTACGCTGATCAATTTAGAACTTCTCAAAGGCCAAAAAATCGACAAACATCTGTAGGTTTATAAATTCTGGTTAATTTTCAACGTGCGACAAACAGTGGGAAACCTCCAAGGTGTTGAGGTATGTGAAGAAAACTAGCAGGACTGCTAGCCAGTGTTTCATTCTTATGATCTTTGTGCTTGCTGCTTCAGAGAATCAGAGAGATTAAAGGCTGGGACGCAGCGGAAAGCGAAAAACACATTAGCTTACTGTCATTCTAAGAATGACGGCCATGAATGACGCCAAATCAATACGAAACCCTTTTAGGGCCCCACTTCCGTTTGAAGCTGAGTCACTTGAGAGATAGGATGTGTCAAAAAAAAGGGAAGTGGCTAAGTGAAGGTGGAATGGAAAAGATGAAGAAAGGTTTGAGGCTACCGAGAGAAGATCGCTGCCGGGGAGGCGAGTTTCGAAGAGCTGGCCGCCAAGTACTCCGACTGCTCTTCCGCTAAACGAAAGGGTCCTTCAGACTGATAACCGTCCAATGTGCCTGTCCCAAACAAGGAGGCTTTGCCAGGTGACCTGGGCTTCTTCGGCAAGGGACAGATGCAAAAGCCCTTCGAAGATGCCGCCTTTGCTCTCAAGGTTCCTCTTTCATGTCTTTGGGTGGGATGTGTGAAAGGATGTGGCTTAGGTGGGCGAGATCTCGGAGGCTGTGGAGACGGAGTCCGGTCTCCATATCATCATGCGCCTAGAGTGATGATAACCAGTCCTATGCAACTCCCCTAGCTTTCCTGCAACCTTTTCATCTTTCATGCTGGCTACTTGAGCGAATGTCATAATCCGCTCCGTTTTATGTTGCAGACATTTTAGCTCTTGTTTCGTTTGTAGGATTGTCAATTTTCTTGCAAAATGGTTAAGCAAATTCCGATTCCTACCAAAAGCCGGCTTTACGTCTGGCTATTGAATTTTTCGCCCATCTCTAAAATCTAATCGAAGGTGTAAAAAGGAAAAAATTAAATAGAGAAATCTGTTTTGCAGATGATTGCAAAGAACGCTTTAAAAAATTTAGGTTATAAAGAAGTTCCCAACTGGCAAATGCTTTGATTATTTAGGGCATTCAGTGTTAAAGAGTTAATTTTAGGAGCCTCAAATCCTAGCCTGATAGATAATAAAGCCCTTTAAGCTACTAAAGAATTTATTTTGGGGGAATTTATTTTTTACTTCTTCATCCATGTCTTCTGTGGTGTCCATCTTCTGTACCTTCTGCTATATGGATGTCGTTCTTCAGTTTACCGCATTATTACAGCTCAATCGATGTTTTTGACATTTAATCAGAAAAATATATATTGTGAGTTCAAATTAGTGCAGGTGGGTGTGCGAGGCCAAAACTGGCAGAAATGGCAATTTTTTGACATTTGGAAGGTTTGTACCGCATTTTCGAAATTTTTTATTTTTGCGCGGCCGCAGGCCGCCTGCCGCGGAGGGCAGGGCAGTCAGAGCTCCGGAGGCAAATGTTTATGCAAATGGTAACCTGCTTTTTGAAATTTACAGTTCATAATTAAAATTTTAATCTTACAATTGGTGCGAATAAAAGATAGCACACGCAAGGTTGAGTAAAAAGCTTCAACTACAATAACAGCACTGCTATGGATAGCTATAAAAAGTGCGCAAATTCCACTAGCAGAGCTTGATAGTGTGTGGGTGATGAAGACATTGTCCATAAAATGATGCCTTCTAGAGATGCAGTTTCGTCCATTTTGTCTACAGACCCAAGGCAAACTATGATGGCCGTGTATCCTTTACACATTTCAACCAGTAGAAAGGTTATTCTTTCATTGTTGAACAAAATAGGATCAGAGCTAAACGGCAAACAATCGAGCAGGATACGTTCGGGTCCTGTGGAAAGGCCTACTGGTGTCGATGCCAAGTGCTCAAGGCTCAGCCTATGCTCCAAAAAATCCATCCCCAACACCAGAAGCTGCTTCAAGGTACACCATACGCTTATGCAATAAAACGTAATTTTCTGGGCGACACACTTCTAAGCTCCTAAAAAGGCTGTATTCAAAGTGATATAAACTCATAGCAGTGGGAATTAGCAGGACTGGGCGGCAAAGCTCATCCGGTGAAGCGAAATGCGGAGGTGGGAAGTCTGCAATGCGAGCAATGTCGAGGCCAGCACTTCGCCTCCATCCAGGCTTTCTACTGGCTTCATCGACGCACCGCCTGCGTTGACCACTTCGTCCAGCCTCTCTCAGTTGGCTCCTTCACCTGCCTTGCTCCAACAAATCTTTGGAAAACACTCAGCTGAAACGACTGCTGAAAGAGCTTCTGGGATTCTGGGACTCAATGGACACCTGCTCCGGCCTAAAGCAGCTTCAAGGTAGCGCAGAGAAAGTTGCCACTCCGATTCCCATCTGGTGCCCGGCCTTGTCTAGCTAAAAGGAGAAGAGAGAAGAGGCTGGTTGAGGACTCTGCGTTCCTGGGAGCGCTGGTTGGAGAGCGTAAAAATGAGCCAACTATGCGCCGGCATGAGCGAAGAGATGGTGGCTCGATTCCCGGTGGAAATGATTCTTCCATTGGTGAACACTACGTTTGTGCCCGATTGCGTTCTCCCCTTCCACCTCTTTCCCTGGAGTCTGGAGTTGGAGCTGGGCAAGGCGATCGCCGCCATTGCAGCCATCCAGCCTCACCTTCTCTACACCCTTCTTTGCCAGGTTCACGGCCTTGATGAGCTGCTTTTTAAAGACTGGCTTTATCTCTCATGCGAGCAGCTTTTTGCAAACACAACTTATTCGATTACAATTTTCTTAAAGTGCATTTAACGGTTTCTCTCGTGATTCGCTCGGGCTAAGCTTCAGAAACCAATTGAAATTTGTTTAAAATAAGTAGCATAGGAAAATTAAACAAAACAATTTTTCAAAAAGTTGTGGGTCAACGGATACATATTTCGCTGCCAATTTCAAATGCTCTATGCAATTTTAATCTAGTTAAAGGACATGAATACTGGGTAACTTGAAACATAATTTTGTCACGTTCTCTCTTTTTGATGACACATTAGGTCTATCAAATGTGAGTTCCAGTTGAAAGTGTGGCGCAACTACAAGCTGGCGGAGATGCGGGCGCGAGAGGTGGAACCGCCGCACGAACTTGTCTGCGATGGCGTCATCGACCAGCTCAGCCCTCATCAAGCCGCTCACTGCCTTGCTTGCTGGTTTCTCCATCTACCCTCCTTCATCAATCATTCACCGGTTTGCCGCAGTGTGGCGGGAGCTTCCGGAGTTCAAAGGCGCGTGCTCGAGACATTTGTGGGGACGGATATGCTGCAGCGCAGTGTGAACGATGCCCAGCATCTCCCGCAATACTCAGAGGACCTTCAGAAGGATATTCACAGGCTTTGCGAGCACTACCATGTCTACCTCGACGCGGGCTTCCAGCTTCAGGTTCACTTCTGCTTCCAGCTCACACGGCACAAAAACTTAGCCTTCAAGGCCCACTTTTACCGCCTCCTCCGCGCCGGACAGGGCCAGGAAGTCCGGAACTGCGCTTGCTTCTTGGGACGCGCGGGTTTCAACGATGTGGGCAAACTCCTGCTCTCTGCTTTCGTCGCTTCTTACGGCCCGCCCAACCGAGACATGCAAACACTCAAACGCTTCGCCATCTTCGTCACCCAATCTTGGTCTCCCGCAGTTTCTTCTTCAACACACCAATCATGCTGGTTTGTAGGCTTATTGGGGATTTTGATCGGGCACACATCTGTGGCTGCTATCAGTGTGGTCTAGTTAATCAGCCTTTGCAGGTCCCGTGTGAATGAATAAAATGAACATGGGAAGGAAGGACGGGAAGTTGAGGCGTGTGGGGCATGCGTGGCGGGTAAGTTGCTGGTAGTGCCCAAATACTGCAGCAAGGCCTGTGCAAAGAAGGACTGGCCCATTCACAAGGCACTTCATCTCCTCTTCTCCACCCATCAACCACCCCTCCTGCACTACCCTCTCTCAGTTATTCCCATTTCATGATTGCCTCTTCAATTAACTCGCCATTTCCAGGGCTGGGAGCCACCTTGCATGAAAGTTACTACTTATTCATCAAGCTCAGTTGCCAAAGAACAATGATACTTTTGTGAACAGATTCATTGGTCTAGTAATTTGACAGTTTACATTTACAGAAACATTTTGACAGTTGCTTTAACGTCCTCTATGCTGCCTTTTTCCTGCTAGTTTGCACTTGCGCATTCATTGACCTACTAAAACGTAATGATATGTAGGCCGCGGCCTCTTTGTGCAGTGCAAATGGCGGACCACTTTTTATTCTGAGGCGCGTACGCTGGGTGTTTTTAAGCATGCCCGCGTCTGCAAAGGTACTTCCACTTTTTCCTCCGCATCTCCTAGCCAACTGGGCTGAGCTAGACGGGGGGAAAACATCTGGTGCAGCGGATCACGCCACTCTTGTTTTCGAAAACACCCCCCATTCTCCCTCTCCCCACCCCCAGCGGCCTATAAAAGCCAGCCCCAGACGGCTTTTGTGGACTGAGATGGGAGCAGGGAATTCTGGAGGAGTGAATAGTGGTGTGATCATGAACGGAGTGCCAGTGGTGGACTGCAGGGGCGGCTACGATGGGGCCGCCATCATTAAGGCCATCCGAAGCATCGGCTGCGTCTACCTCAACTGCGGCTGCGGGCAGTGCGGCTACACCAAGAATGATGTCAGCCCATTCCTCCTCTCCTGCCAAGAGCCCTCTGAATTGCACTTTGAATAGGTGGAGCAGACGATGGGCGCTGGTGAGTCGCTGTGGGCTCTCTCCTCGCACGAGAAGAAGCAGATCCACTTCTCACACCAGGTCCGCTGGTGAGTGGATGAGAGGGGCTGGGGAAGAGTGTACGGGTGTTGGAGGTGAAGCACAGTGCGCCGGTGGGCTACTACGGGCCGGGCAGCGAGCATCTGGACCCCTGCCACTGGGAGACTGAGACCAGGGAAAGCTACAACTTCTGCCCCGCCGCCGAGGGACAGTTCGACAAGGTTCCTCCTTGCTTCAATGCCCAGTTTTTAAGAGAGACACTCAATGATGGCCAGTATATGCCGCCGGCGGAGAAGCTGCCCAATTTCCGCAGCAGCATGGAGAACTGTTTTGGCAAGTGCAAGGACATCAGCTTCAAGATCATGGAAGCCCTGGCTAAGGAGCTCAAGCTTGTTGCTCTTCTCCCCTCCTCCTTTGCCCCCCATAGGATAGTCTGGAGGAGTTGGCGTTGAAGGAGGCGGACTTCTTCACGAAGGCGCACAAGGATATGGGCGTGAAGCACAACGCCACTACCCTGCGCCTCCTCCACTACCCGCCTACGGACAATGGTTGGCCCAGTCCAGGAGGCCTCCAGCTGGTACCAACTCTAAAGTGGGAGGTGCAGGAAAGGCAGGACTGGTGCTGTGCGGGGAGCACTCGGACTACGGCACCATGACGCTCATCTTCCAAAACGATGCCGGCGGTCTCGAGGTCCTGGGGCTGGGGGGATGGAGGTTGGATTGGTGAAATAAAGACAGCAAGGATGCAGGTGGAGGGTCCGGACGGTGTGTGGCGGAAGGTGGCGCCGGTGGACGGCCTGGTGCTGCTGCTGATGGGGGACATGATGCAGCGCTGGACTTCCGACTACCTCCACGCCGCCGTTGGCTCATTTCCACCTCCTTTCCTGCCCTCATGCCTGGCCTGAGTTGGCAGAAGCATCGAGTGGTGTTAGCGGGGCCGAAGGAGCAGCAGGGGAAAGTGCGTCACTCCGTGGCGGCCTACATCCAATCGGACGATGCCTACGTGGTCCAGCCGGCCACTTCGCCCGTCCTCCCACCACCCAACCCATCCTATCAGCCCATCACATCCGCGGAGCACATACAACACATGATCAATCTCACCTACTAAAAATGCCATGCCCTTTTTACTGCCTATCTTATCCGTCCTGAGTGCCATTCTTAAGGGGTTTTCATCTTGGGGTATTTGATGTTGGCTTCCGTTTCAAGTTATAGTTGCAAGGTTACTGCTCCAGAAATTTTAACTAACATCGAGCCGACATCTCAACTGCTTTGAAAAACAAAGAATCACGAGAAAAGCAACATTGGCTACCAAGAAACTTTCTTGAGAAGAAGGTAGATGTTGGAGTCGAGTTCGAATCCGTGCAGGTTGTTCGCGTCGCCCTGCAGGCGCATCAACAACCCACCAAAGGACACGTATGCTGCAACATTTCCATCCACTTCTTTCATACATTTCATTGTCTTTTTTCCTCGCTAAACACTCACTCATTTCGCCCTTCTGATCTGACCTCCTTTCTGACTTCCTCCGCCTAGACCAATGTTATGTCCACTGTCCAGTCGCATTGAAACTCTTCCTGTTGTAGGGTGCTTCCTTCTGACCCAGCAGTAAAGCTCTGTCACGCCTCCCCCCGAAAGCAAAGTAGAGGTAAGCAAGAAGGAACCAGAGAGGGTGGAAGCATCGGCGGCCCCTCCGCCGGAGCTCTCGTCAGCGATGCGATAGATTTTGCCGTACATGACGTACTCGAAGGACTCCGCCCGCGGGTACGAGGCCGAAGCATCGTATTCACCTGCACACCTCCACACACCTACACCTCCTTCCTCACCTCCACTAAAGGAACCTTCGTCAGGATATCCGTCCTCGCGCAGGGTGGAGGCGAGGAGGAGGCGGAACTTGTCCCCCAACTGAATGGGGTACAGCTGAGTGTTCACGTCCAGGATCAGATCCATCTAAAAAACACCACTCCTCCTTGGCCCAATAGCTGCTGAGAAGAGATGGACTAGCCTTGAAGCTTTCGCTCTCGCAGAAGAGGCGAGAGACGCGGTCGAACTTCTTCCCCTCCGGATCCACATTCTTCACGTGGAACAGGTCATCGAACAGCACCCCCGCCATCTCGTTCCTTCAGCTTTTGTCTTTTCCGAATTTATCTTGGCTGCCAAAGGGTTCAGCGAAACCGTAAAAGTGCGCGCTTGGCCGCAGCCGATTGATGCTCAGGTGGATTTGAAAGAGGGCCCTTGGAATGGCTGACCGGGGGAGACTGGACAGGCTGAGTGCAGAAGGGTTGACTAACTCCGCAGGAGGTCGTGGCGGGCGAGGGACTTAGAATCGACTTCGAGCTTTGCAGAGCAGCAAGAGGCAGGAGACAGAGAGCTCCTGCACTCAGCCGCGGCCCTCGAGCGTTCCCGCCAAGGTATGGGCGATAGTGAGGACGAATACGACCGACGCCGCAGTCGCGACAAGTTTGCCAAGGTCCCCCCACGGACCCACACACCCCACACGACCACCTTTACTCTCCCACAATCCTCTCCTCAGCCCCCCTCTACTCTTCCAGCCCCGATGTTGAAGGGCAGAAAGCAATGCGAGGCTTGCACTGCAGGAGCGCAGCAACGGGATGGACAGACGGGGCGGGGACAGCTATCGCAGCGGCTACGGCAGCCGAAATGACTCCTATCGCTCCTCCTCCAGGCACTGCTCACATTACTTCATCCCTCTCCTCTCCTTGGAAGTGAAAATGTTCTTGCTGCAGTCGGCCGAACAGGGATGGGGTGTCGGGAGGGCCGGCGGCGAAGAAGGCCCGTAGGGACTGGGGCGACACGGACACCTACGATCCACAGCCACGCACCGACACCGCCGCCACCAACGCTCCCGCCTCCACCGAGCCCACTCTCATGACCTTCAAGCAGTTCCTTGCCACTCAGGTTTCGCATCTTTCAGTAATATCTATGGGAATTCAGCGGCTGAGTGGTTTCTATTCCGCGCCTGTTGGGTGACCAAGGCTGATCTCGTATCTCGGTTGCTATGAAAGTGCGGATAGATAATGCGTCAATATTTACGTGTCGTTGGCCAAATGGTGCCGACGGTTCTTGCAAGTTGACCTACAGTGGATTTACTCTTTTGCGGACTTGAGGATGACTCGATATCGGATGACGAGGCGATCACGAAATACCAGGACTACAAGCTGGACTTCAAACGGCAACAACTGCACAACTTCTTCGTGGAGCACAAAGAGGAAGAATGGTCCCCTTTCATTTTCATATTCTCATTTATTTTCTGTTGCGTATGAAAAGGAAGTTCTGGCCCATGGGCATCGGCGACGTGTATTCCAGAAAGATAGCGCAAAGGCTTGTGGCGGGCAGATTGCTAAGCGCTTCAAGATTAGCCCCCCACAGAAACCAGAGGCGAATACTTATGCCGCGGTTTCTATCATAGCAGCCTTAGACTCAGCATCAACAAGGACGGACCAGCTGCTCTTTTTCATGGCGCATTATGCCTCTCTACTTAGCCACCTCCTTTCACCCATACCCTCCTTACAAGGAACGCCGCCTCTCGTCCAATTGCTATCCATCCCAAACCCTCCCACCCATCTCATCCCTCCCGTCACGCAACTTTTGCCCCCCTTCTCCCTCCTGAAAACCCCTGAGAGAACACCCCTCGACTCCCTCCTCTGCACACCCGGTTCTACTTAGGAGCAATCGGTAACCGCCGCTTTCTTGCATCCCCATCTCCTTCCTACCATGCCAGCAAGCAGCCAAGCAGAAGCAGAAAGGAAAGCAGAAAAGCCAGGGCGGTTTGCAGGTTCAAGGTGAAGTATGACCCGGAGGACAGCGTGAAGGCGCAGGAAGAGGCCCTCAGCAGAGTCCAGAAACGCCTCCAGGTTCATCCGCCAACCCACCAACACCTCTCACCCTACAAACGCCCCCTCTGCAGCTCTTCGAAGAGCTGAAGGAGCAGGGCTTCCTAGACTTGGCTCGACTGGACGCCAACAACGAGACCAACATTGTCCGCCTCCTCGATGCCCGTTCGCCTTCCCTTCCTTCCCAGTCCCTCCCTCCTTCGTAGACTCCAAGTCGTTTTCAGTGGTGGTGAAGCTGGAAGGAGGGAGTGATGAAGAGGTGAAGGGCCTGGGCCCAGCCGTGGAGCTCCCGCCGCCGCCCATGCCCGGACGCCGCAAGCCCAAGCCCTCAAGCCCCGCCAAGAAATCACCTCCCAAGGTCTAGTGGACTGCATATTTATTTGGGCAGGAGAAAGATGAGGTAATTGATGAGAGATGATTGCAGAAGGTGAAGAAGGTAAAGAAGGTGAAGAAGGAGGAGGAGGAGGCGAAGGAGGAGGGCGAAGAGGAAGCCTCAGCTGAGGAAGGAGAAGAGGAGGAGGAGGAAGAGGAAGAAGTCGAAGAAGAAGCGGAAGAGGCCAAGGCTGAAGTGGAGACCAAGGGCGAGGAAGACAAGAATGGCACTAGTAAGCTACTCATTGCCTTTATGTTTCAAACACACATTGATTTCCTAATGGTTTCTAACCCAATCGTCTCAATGATGAATATTCGTTGTCGAACATGCAATGTGAAAATATCGAATTCCTCGTTGCTGAGAGACCATCAATTGTCAAATGTAATAGTAGATAATCAGATTTATTAGAAATGTCAGAATGAGTCGCTATTTGAGGCGAAAGTAAGGAAGAAGAAGGGTCAGTGGAAGCAGAGCCGCCAAAGCCAGCCGCAGTGGTGGAAGCAACGACGTTGCTGCACAAAACGTCCTCAATCTTCCTGCGCAACATCTCTCCGGCCATCACCAAGGCGGAGGTAGGAAGGGCCTTTTCACCTCCCTGAGATATCCGCCGTCAAGAGGCAGGGTGTTTGTAGATAGAGCAGTTGTGCCAGCGGTACAGCGGGTTCCTGCGCGTGGGCTTCGCAGAGCCATTGGCGGAGCGCCGCTGGTTCCGTCGCGGCTGGGTCAGCTTCCAGCGCGACGTCAACATCAAAGACATCGCATGGAACATGGGCTCCGTCCGTGTACTCAATTTTCCCATGTTTCACTCTCTCATAGTATCAAATAAATGGCTTCAACTTTCAGCCCAGTGATTAGAACTGACAATCTGAGAACTTGGATATACGTCAAGGACTCAGGCTTATGACAGCTGTTTCTGATTCTGATTTGCCAATTGGTGTGAAAAGCTGATTGAGTGGATCAGAAGAAGCTACAGGTATCATGAACTTGGTCTTTTACTGACAGTATCCTCATATGATTGCGATTATGAGAGATGAGGGCTGTCAAAAAGATTTCAAATGCAATTTATTTATCAAATTCATCTACGTATAGAATGCAAAGCACAAATTTGCTGCAGCTGCGAGACTGCGACCTGGGCCCGATCGTGAATCGAGATCTGACGCGGCGAGTGCGCACGGTGAACGGACTGACAGCCCACCGCCCCGTCGCCCAGAACGACCTACGCATGGCCGCCAAACTCCTTCAGGCATTCTCCCTCATCCCTCCCTTCATCCAGCCAGGCGAAAGGCTTTGGGGACTATGCTAGCTCCCCCCCCCCCCCCCCACTTAAACATTCCCCCCCCCACTTATACATTCCCCCCACACTTAAACAATCCCCCCCACTTAAAAATTGAAATTTTTTTTATTGCTTTAAAATACGTATCTGTGAATATCTCGAAGTTTAAACTCAAGGAATTTGTTTCTAAACAACAAAATACCTACTTTTTTAGTTAGTCTATACCGGATGGCGGGCGCATGCCTACCAGGAGTAGGGGCTTGTCCCCTACAAGGAGTACCTTTCAAGATTCCAACTGAAGGGCTTAGACGCATGCTCGTCCTCGACGAGGTCATGACTGTGGCAGTACCTACTAATTGATCATAGTATATTAGGTACTGCCACAGTCATGAACTCGTCGAGGACGAGCATGCGTCTAAGCCCTTCAGTTGGAATCTTGAAAGGTACTCCTGATAGGGGACAAGCCCCTACTCCTCGTAGGCATGCGCCCGCCATCCGGTATAGACTAATTCGGTTTTGACACAGTAAAAAAGTAGGTATACAGTTCTTCAGAAACAAATTCCTTGAGTTTAAACTTCGAGATATTCACAGATACGTATTTTAAAGCAATAAAAAAAATTTCAATTTTTAAGTGGGGGGGGATTGTTTAAGTGGGGGGGGGAATGTATAAGTGGGGGGGGGGGGGGGAATGTTTAAGTGGGGGGGAGCTAGCATAGTCCGGCTTTGGTAGGTCCTGGACAAGAAGTGGGGCCTGTACCAGCCGAAGCCGGCGGAGGAGAAGGCGGAGGAGTCCGGCTCGCCCAAGGCCGAGGGGGAAGCGGAGGAGGCCAAACTGCCGCCCACCGCCCAGATCGCCCGCGGCCCCGAGTCCGCCAACCCCCTCCTCAACGGCATCTCCGACTTCCTCATCGAGGCACTCTCTCCTTTCTTCTGTCACCTTCACAGCAGAAGCAGCAAGACCTGCAGGAAGCATCGGCGGAGGAGGAGGAGCTGTTGGGCGAGGACGCGAGCGGGGAGAAGGCTGCCAGCAGCCCATTCGAGCGAGACAACGATCTCATTCAGGTTGCCCTATTACCAGCCTCCTCTGATCTGCTGGAGTGAAAGAAGATGGTTTGGCAGACGCTGGACCGAATCATCGTGTATCTGCGGCTGGTGCACAGCGTGGACTACTACAATGCCGGGGAGTACCCGCACGAGGACGAGATGCCCAACCGCTGCGGCCTCATACACGTTCGCGGACCGCCGCCCTCCGACGGACTCGTCCCCCCCAACTTCGGCACACCCCCCACTCTCATCCTCCTTCCCTACCCTCAACCTTCAACTGCTGCTGCAGTGACGGAGTTCTGCAAGACCTTCGAGGGCAAGCTCCAGACGCTGCTGAAGGCGGACGAGAAGGTCTCCGAAGAGGAGCTTGTCAAACTCGGCAAGAAGGACCCTGAAAAGTAGGCCTCTTACAAAACCGCCTATGTAGCGAAGTCGGTAGAGCGCTCGGGTTGCCTACCAAGCCTGTGCAGAGTTTCCCCCTAACTGCACTTGCATGACGCAATCCCAATATCGAAAGCCTTTTACAAGCAGACTGGCTGCTTGCCCTGTGGCGGCCAGTTGTGTCGAAAGATTGGAACAAAGGCCCTTTTTTCAGGAATGTTTCCCCTCCCTTTTTTGGCATAATGGAATTGAAATTGTAGGGAGGTGGAGGCATACATAACGGCCAACACGCAGGAGCTGGCCAAGGACAAGTGGCTGTGCCCACTGAGCGGCAAGAAGTTCAAGGGCCCCGAGTTCATCCGCAAGCACATCCAGAACAAGCACGGGGACAAATTGGATGAAGTGCGTCTAGAGGTTCCCTCAATCTTTTTTTCTAAAGAAGAGCAAAGTGAGATTGTGGATACGGTTGAGGTGGTGTACTTCAACAATTACCTGGGCGACGCGAAGCGGCCCGGCGCTGCCGATCCTCCCAAGCCCAGCTCCGGACACTCCTCTGATCGACCCTCCCCTGCTCAAGGTTCCTCATCTCTTCATTCACCCCCATCATCTTTCTTCTCCCTCGCCTTTTCTCCTTTTTCATCTCCTAACACTTCTCCTCCTATTCTAGGGCCGCCTAAAAGCTCCGGTAATGGTAAACAGTAGATGTTGTCTGTTGATGTGATGTGTGTGAATAGAGTTGGAGGAGATTGAGGATATTCTTTCTGTTTGAGGCTACGAGGGAGGAGGTGGTCGCTACGCTTCTTCGGCTCCGTTCCACTCGCCGGAGCAGGGCGGCGGGGGGCGTCCGCCCAGTCTCGTCAGCAGCGACTTCAATCGTTCCTTCCTTTCCTCCGCCTGACATAAGGCTCAGTCTGAGAATGACTGCAGGACCGCCGGGCTTCGCACCAGGCTTCGGCTACAGAGGAGGCGGGCGCTTTGGTGGTGGCTATGGGGGCGGTGGTGGTGGGATGCCGCCGCGTCGGGACTACGGACCTCCGCGTTCCTATGGCGGACCGCCCTACGGAGGCCCGCCCAGATCCTACGACGGAGGGTTCCTGTTCACATTCAAGCCTAAGCCTATTTACACTCAACTGCATCTGTAGGCGGCGTGATCCGAGGGAGCCGATCACCTACAAAGACCTGGACGCCCCGGAAGACAACTTCTAGGCCAGTTCTAGCTGGCTGCACCTGAATAGCTGTGCAGGAATCCCTTGCACTTTTTCCAGTGTTTTGCGGGCCCGTTTCACCCGCTCTTTTATAGCTGGCATATTTCCTTTTCATTTGTTTAAGGTTTCATTCGCTCGATGCTTCTTGTATTGCTTCTATTTTGATTGAATTGCCTCTATCCTCATCTTAATTTACTGCAAGATATCAGTCGAATTAGAGTTTGCAAAGCAAAAAGAGCACAAGTACACGGAACTGAAATTTTAGCATCCTGAAGATGGCATGTCAGTGTTGGAATGTGTTCTAATCAAGTTTTAGTAAGAGCCAATAAGCCATTAACTAGCGTTTGCCATGAACTTTCAGGATGTCAGGTTCAATTTCAAACCAAGCACGCAAAATTTTGTGCGCATCGCTCAAAATAATGCTGTGCATTTTCATTATAACACGAGTAGGAGAAGTATTTACAGACAGCTCGCATTCTAGACGAATACCAAGAATGAGGCTGGGATGGATGGTTTTTGTCATCGTGGTTCTTCTCCAATTCGCTTACATGACTAAGGGCTTGGAAAAGTACGATGCTAAAGTGGAGGGCAAAACTCGCCGAATGAAAGGTGAATTTTCTCGCTTGAGATGTCTTTAGGAAGCTAAAAACGGTTTGAGAGCAGCTTAAGCAGGACGCGCAAAAGCTGGGCAAAGACATGTCCTGGATCATCCACAAACTACGAGCAATATTCCAGTGGGAACCACCGCACAGCATTGAACTTTATCGCAAAGAATGGCAAAAGTTTGTTCCTTTCATTCCTTTAATTTGATAAAATAAAAGTAATAATTAGCTCTCAAACTGCCTTTTTACGGCTAAATTCATTTTAGCAAATCAATAAATTGCCAAGCAGCTTGAATTCGAGTTGAAATGTCGCTGAAACTGAGACATGTTGCTTGTGAATTTGGCGTCAGAAAAGTAGTCTTTTACAGATGGTATGAAGAATCATTACGTCGAACAAGAAGCCATGCTTATGGTCGTTGGGCTCGTCTCCTATCACGTCTGGGGAAACTGGCACTCTATGCCCGCATGTACAAGCACTGGACTCAAGACGATCGAACCACCAAACGGGGCTTCTTCTGGCATCATCCCAAACCTCATCTCCAGTTTCTAGATCAGAAGGTATTTTCCGCTACTACTATTCATTCAAGTCACTCTGAAATCCTCTTTTCCCCGTTAATTTTTTTGGCAATATACGAATCGAAAACATCCTGCCAATTCCACATTTTTGGCTAAGAATCAGTTTGATTTGCAGGGTTCGGCAAACTGTCGCAGTTCGCTGAAAGGATGCATCGAGTACTTCTGGCAAACTGTTAATTATACGCCATGCCAGGCATTGAGAGGAGTGAAGTGTTTTGAGCTGCGAGATTCTCGAGAGGACTACTGGCTTCGCCCTGACTTTTTCAACCTCTTCGAGAAGGAGGAGCAGCCTTCTGAGAGGACGAGCATAAATCTCCCTCACGCCCGCATCAGAAACATCACCCAGCACATCTGGGACTACCAGGTCCCCTTCCTTCAGCTCCTAGGCAATGACATTGCTTCTCTACTTAACCCAGGGTCATCCACTGGCACTGTTCCAATTCGCGACGACAATGTCCTACTACTTCTGCTGGTTCACGCGCAATCGCATCCAGCTCTTCGCCTACCTCCCCTACTGCGCCTACGACGTCAACGTCAACCGCACTGACCAACTACCGTCCTCTACTTCCCACCAGCCCATCATCTCTTCCACCTCAGCTCTTTGTCACCTCCAGGCAATGGGACGAGATATACGCCCTGTCCTCGGACACGCATGTGGTGCTGGACACTCTAGCCCTGTTGGATGGCCAGGGGCGAGAACGGCCGCCCTTCTTCTGCGCAGAGTACAGGTGGCCAGTCTCTCTGTCCCCGGCTTGGGTATGAGTGGCAGAGCTTTGAGCTTCTGTCCGGATCCGTGCTGCGGGCGGGAGTCGGTGAGCGAGGATCCCAGCTGTCCGCTGGAGCCTTCCAATCCCTGCGTCTACGTTGGGCCAATAGATAGATGATTGGCTGTGGGCGAGATTGGAAGGAGATGGTGCAGGAAATGGACCCAACCTGTCGCCTCTTGCCGGAGGAGAACCGGGGCTTTGTGTCCGCTACGCTCAACGAGTGGAATATTACTTGCAACTGCGATGAGGTTTCATATTCTTTCAGCAGTCTTTCGGTAGTCCAAATGAGGATGTAATTCTTCATTTTACGGTCAGTTCTAATTTTCTTTATTTCATTATCGTTCATTTTTAACAAAATGGTTTGTGCTCCGTTTTCTTAAGGTATTGCTTGAGAATAATGACAAAAGCTGCAGAAAGGATTCGAGTATGTAGTGTCGGAGAAGCAGTGCGTGGACGTTAATGAGTGCGCTGCCAATCCTTCGCCATGTCCAGGTTTACCTTATCCCCAAACCATGAGTGCTTTTTGTGCTCATGATGCCTTTCTCTTTGCCTTATGTAAGTCTGAGATGTGGTTGCGATCCTGGCAGTCTGCCTTGAATGAATGGAACAGTGTTGACAGCGGGACAAGTGTGCGTGAACCTGGTGGGAAGCTATCGCTGCCTCTGTCCCATGGGAACCTACAAGAACGCCTCGGAACGCAACCCAGAAGGCATCTGTCAGCGCTTTCCCATCTCCTTCTCCAAGGCTCTACTTTCTTCATCCTCTCAGAGCTGGATGAAAATTGAAGGGGTTTGTTTAGGTTTGGGAGGGTCCGGGAGCAGTCTTCCGACAAGTGTCTAAGGTGGACCCAATCACGGGCAAGAACCTTCGGCTAGCGGAAAATCGAGCCACCAGATTCCTGTTTCAAAATTTCGTTTGCATATTGTTACTAGTGCTTATTTTTTAAGAAGGGCTGCTTGTTTGACAGTAAAACGAAATGTTAGATTATTCTGAGGGATTAAACTACGTTTTAAGTTATTGAAATGGGATATGATTTTTGTCTTTGGCTAAGAGGGGACCGTGCTTCCGCTTCGCTAGCACGGCCCCAATATGGAACCATGGAGACTATATTCACGTATATCTAAGCTCAAATATAGTCTAAAGATGGAACGCAATCGAAATTCGCCAATATAATGAAGGCATAACAAAGGTTAAGTGAAATGGAACATTTCCTCTACTAATAACCTGACGCGAATGGAGCAAAGCAGGGTGTCATCGCAAAGTGAAAGTGAATAATGAAAGCCGCAATCAATCGCTGCTAGTGTCCGTGTTGGCAAGCTGGCCACCAGTCTCTCGCAGAATGCGCCGCATCATGGGCCCCTCTTTTGCCTTCGTTTGAAATCTGAAAAGCACCCCTAGTGAGGGCTTGAGCTTTGAGAGAAAGAGAAAAAGGCAGCTGAACGGGGCAGAGATGGAGTGATGCGGGGGGTCGGGGGCACGGAGTTCCACCAGGAGGCGACTGCCGAACTCCCGACACTCTCTCCATCGCTTCGGCTCCAGCGCCACCTTCAGTTCACCTCTTGTTCTCACCCAATCAGCTGTGGAAGATGGCATTGATACGCGGCTGCGAAGGGGAAGGTTGGCCACGAACAGCTCTGTCAGCTCTATCTCCAGGTCCCGACTATCCACTCCTGAAGACCCAAATGTCGGCAGCTAGATAGGGATCGGCAGAGAGGATGAGAGGAAGGAGGGAAGAGATTGAAGGAGAAAGAATGGGAGGAGATGGAGGACCGTCAAGCGAGCAGGGTATGGCGAGACAGGGGGCGACGCAGTACTTCTTCTTCAGCACGCGCAAATCCTCCTTCTGCACCATCCGCGTCTGGCCTTCAGTCCAAGCTGGTCTCATTGAAGCCTTAGAGGTAGAGAATTGAGCTGAAAAGGAGGCACCATAGTCCACAAAGAGGACGAAGACGTCGCTAGCGCCGACGGCGCAGACAAGAGCCCGATAGAAAGCCTCGTCCACCTTGGCCAGCACCGGACGATCCTTCACCACCAGCTCCTCCTTCAACCTCCTCAGCATAGCAGTCTCTCTGTCCGCGTTTGGGATGGCAAGAACTGGGATGGGCTGCTTCTGGAGTAGGGCACTTTGGTGTACCATTCGGTTGAGGCGACGTCGCTCCTTCTTCACCGCATCCAGGACCACCCAGAAGTTCAGTTGGGAACTCTGCGCCGAAATCTGACAATCAAAGCATCTAATCCTACCCTCTTTGCATAATTTCAGTTTTGGTGGAGTGAGGATTGTGGACTTTAGATGGGAAGAGGTGAAATAAACGTGTGAGATGGCGAAGGGCTGGAAGGGATGGAAGGGCTGAGGGAAGTGGTGCTTCCAGGAGCTGAGCGGAAGGTCTCCAGGCTCTGCGCTGGCGCTCTGCACACCCTTCAAGCAGCTATGGCTTGCAGCTGCTGGTGCGAAGGCGGCCTCCACTTCACGGCTGCCTTCTGCCTTCGTCCAAGCACCAAGAACCAATTTGTTCCACTGGAACCATGTCCAGTCTTTGAAGGAAGGCTGGGTACCTTTAGCGGGGATGCTGGAATAGGTCTGCTCGGGCAGCTTCTCCTCCTTTGATAGCCCTGCAACTGTGTTGCGCCCGGAGATGCCTGTCAACAGTCTATCCATCGCATCCCAGCTGGAAAAACAGAGGGCAGAACCTTCGAGTTTGTGGAGAAGACGGTCGAAGAGGAGGGAGACGTCACTCATCTCGGGCAGGCTCGCCTGACTCTCATCCTGCTCAGACTGCATCTCTTAGGCTTGTTGAGGAGAGGGGATGGTAGAATAACCAGGTTCTCCAGGAGATTGGAGAGGTGGTAGCTGCTGCGCTGGAGACGCTTGAGCGTGGCCATGATAGATGGACGAAAGATTTGGCCGTTGCGGGGTGAAGTGAGGAGAGGAGAACGAGGCTCTGCTACGCCCCTATTCCAGCGCTTCTGCGTAGAAAGGGCTCCGTGCATCGCCTTTGCGCAGTCGCTTATTTCTACGGTATGTGCTGGTCAAGTGAGCAAGCAAAGCGCAGGGTTAATTTTTGGGACGATGAATGAATGAAATGAATTTGAAATGAAGGCAATCAATTGCTTATCATGGCAGTAGGCTTAACCTCAATTAGCTTTAGCCATTGAATCGATTCATTGGTTAAATGGTTGGCACTATTCATCATCAACAAATTCAAAACCCAAAAATACTGAAATTCGAGTAAATTAATCGCGCTTTACTATCATGATAAGCTAAGAACAGCATTTTTTGAGAATGGCTATTTTTTTCAAAAATGTTTCTGGGGATAAAAATATATTTACTACTTATTACTAAAAGCCATCACCTTCGGCTCTTTCAACTCCAACCGCCTCGGCATCCAGTAGGAAATACCTCACTTATCTTTCCCAACTTTCTCCCATACCAGCACTGTTTTGCTCACTTTCACATAAAGTCCCGATAGCTCCTTTCTACCAAAAAGTATTTGATAGCCTATGACTCGTTTTTCACCATTTCTGTTCATCATTTCTGGCTTTCTATACACAGTTGTTTCGATAAACCAAATAATATGCTGCAGTGACTAAAACCTTCTACAAAATTGTGGTAATGGAAGCAAAAGTTATTCTCGTCTTGATTTTTGTTTGCCATGTGATAAAAGGATATCAGACATTTTTTTCACGAGGATGAAAGAAATGCAACATTTTGAAGTTCGTTTCCTTTTTAGAATTCTCAGATGACGACGCTCTTTGGTTCCTCAAGCCAAAATCTTGGCGCGAGGAACAGGGCTTTGTACATTGCAAAGCCTTTATCCATTGCAAGCCGCGAAGTCGCAGGGACCCTAAATGGCAGGTCAGCCGATGGCTTGTTCTCGCCAAGGTGGCAGTTGAGGGATTCCATCATTTTGAACACCGCGGAGTCTGTTTGTGCCAATTGGCGCCAAAATGTTGCGCCTTCTCTTCTCACAGCAAAGCCTGCCCAAGCTTCAATGCTAACCAATCCTATCCTCATGTATTTCTTTGAGTTCCTTATTATTAACGTTCCGTGCAGTTATCCTGCTGCTTAGTGTTTTTTGATTAGTAACACTTTCTCCAACTTTTGATTTCCCATCAGACGTGCTATCTATGAAAAATAAAACATCACAAAAATGACTAGAAAGAACGCCAACTTCCTAGAACGAAACTAATCCGCTTAGCAACGTTATTTGAAGCTCAAAAGCTGCTAATGGGCGCCGGATTTGAGGGAGCAGACGTTGCGCAGGTGCAGGGCAGAAGAGGGCATTAGCAGAAGGCGACTCCCTCCCTTCCCTACCACCGGAACTCCCTTTCAGCCCTGCCTGAGGGCACTGCCTAGCACTCCCTATAATGCTCCCACCTCAACCAGCCTCCTAGAGAGGGGAGAGATGGAGGCCAGCAAGTTCTTCGGCGTCAACGCCCACGCCCTGGACATTGAAACCTGGCTGCGCAGCTTCTCCCTGGACTCCGGCCACCTCTCTGAGCGACGGCGCACCGTTGCCCATCTTTTCGACGCCAACCACCAGCGCCCCCTGCTACAGTTCACCCGCCTTGTCATTGTGGCGGGGGTGGAGGGAGATGGGCACTGGTTCAGAGACAATGGGAGGAGGAAGAAGTTGCTTTGCTGGATGATTGCTATTGGGGCTGTGGTCATAGTGCTGCTGGGCCTGTACATGCTGCAGAGAACCATCTCTGTCCACTTCCCTTCCAACAAGCTTAACTTCGTCACACCTCAACTCCTGCCGGACCCTGCCCTCAACTTCACGGGTACTTTCACAACCTCGCTTTTTACCAATTTTCATTTATTAACTCACGTTTAGAAGAGTCAGAAACGTCCACATTGAGTCCAGCTATCAACAGGGTGCCTGCTTGTACGCCGATACTTGACCTGGCCCTACCAAGTAGGAAGAAAATGAATTGCTAGAGCTATAAGATAAGAATGGGGAGATTGAAGGTTTGCGTGGTACGCAAGAAGTGGCAAAAGGGCGCGGCCTCTGCTCAGGCAGTGTGGGTTGGCGCAACTGCTTCTACCTCTGCAGGGAGCAGAAGCTAGACTGGCTCTCCGTCCCTCCTCTTCACTCCACCCCAACATTCTCATCATCCCAGTTTGAGGCGGGGAGGATGTGTGGGCGGATGGCTCCGGCAGGGTTCAGGGGTCGCCTGGCCTGGGTCAGCAGTCCCAACGACTACGCCAACCTGGCCACTCTACTCAACAAGACGGAGGAAGAGGTGAGGGATGGTGGAAGAAGAAGAGCAAAGAAGAGTAGAAGGGTTAAGGCGGTGAGTGAAGTGTGGCTGGGCGCTCGTCGTCTGCTGCCCGGGGACTGGTACTGGCGCAATGCCAGCGTCGGATTGCCCATCCGTTTTGCACCCAAGTTTGCCTCTTCTTATAACAGCCTTTACACTTATCATTACACATTTTTCTTGTCCTAACCCTCCAAGGCAGTTGCTGGCCAAAATGCGACTGGCTAGGAATCAGGGAATAGCGGCAAAAGGCTGAATGATTGAGCTGGAGCCTGGGTGAATGGAGGGAGCTGGGCGATGAGGATTGCTTGCTTTGGCCGATTCGGCAAGCCAACTGGAAATCCGCAAGTTGCCAGGAGAGGCATCCATTTCTTTGTCAGTTTATTGCTTTCAATGGACTGCTTTCTTCACTTTGAATTTTCTACGCCGTTTAGGAACGATTTTTTTGGACTATTTTTCGCTTTTCTTATGATGTCTGTTTTGTTGTGTTTGGTTTTGAAATGATTTGACTTTTATTGGTAACAAAACGGCACATAAAGCCCCTGAAGCAATGGTAGGTGAGATGCGCAAAGGTAGGGTAAAGTGAGGCCAAAACCGCGTCTCTATTCACAATTGCGCTCCTGAAGCCCCGGCGAAGAGAACTGGCAGTTGTTTCTAGCACAAACGTAAGGGTGCCGAGTAAGTAAACGGCAGAGATATCAAAGGTTGCCTTTGCCAGCACCCAGATCACAGCTACGAATGGAGGATATGGAACGAAGCTTCTTCTAAACCAACCCCAGACTACTCCTAGCCCCCCCGCCTCCAAGTGACTGATAGCGAACATTTGAATCCTTACAGGGCACCGCAGCTATTTACAAGAAAGGAACAGTAATTTTCACCCTTTCAATTGGCAGGTCAAATATCAGTGCAAAGGATGGGCTTTGGAATAGTGGGCGTTGAATACAGGAAGGTAGGTGGCAAGAGAGTTCCCAACTAAAGACTTCCAGTAGCAACCAGCTGAGAAAGTGAATAGCTTAAAGCGAGCGATGCGAGATAGAGGTCGAGGCCGCAGAAGAATTGCGGGCATTCACTGGGCAAAGGGTTCTTGTGGGAGAGGCTAGCTGCCTATCTCCGGAGCAGAGCGGCGAGGGAGGGAAGTAGGAGGAGGGAGGCGAGGGCGGAGGAGGCGGGGGAGGAGGAGGAGAGGCGGTAGGCAGCCCTCTGCGGCTCTGTGGCCATGGCCAGGCTGTTCCGGCTCTTCGTCTTCAGGCCGTCGAAGTAGCACTTCTCCCGGCGCAGGCCTGGACAGGGTGATTGGAGCATGAAGAGGGGAAGTGGGGTGCAAGGAGGAGAGAGGAGACCAGATATGAGACGGCCCATGGCGGTGTAGGCGGTGGCGAGGGGCTCTTCGATGACGCAGAGCTGGCCGTAAAGGGTAGCGTCCTCCAGGAAGGGGAACACCACGTCTGCCACCCCGCGCTCCTTCAGGATGTACGTCTGCGCCGCGATCTGGAAGGCAGGAGCTGCTCTTAGAGTTGAATATGAGGGCTGGGGGAAAGGACTAGCCTTGCTCTCGCCGCCATTCAGGTAGGCGGTGAGACGCACTGGGAAGTCCGCGCCGTACTTGAGACGGAAGCGGAGCAGGGAGTCGGTGGATTCGCGTAATTCTACGTCTTCCACTGCCACTGACGCTGTCTTACCGAACCTGCAGCACCAGAGGGTAGAGGTGAGTGAGGAGGCCAAGGAGGGTGAACCGATCAAGGGTGCGGTAGATCTTGCAGGAGGTGCCGGTGGTTTCGTTGTGGCGATTGATGTTCTCCCACTCCAGACAGACGTAGTACCAGCTCTGGGCGCGCAGGTTGTGGATGCTCACCAGCAGCTTGTCGTCCAGTTTCTACAAACACTCCTCCTTGTTGCAGAGAAGAAGGAGCTAAGAAAGAATGCGGAACGGCTTCAGGGTATAGGACGTTAGTGAAGCGTTCCTCGCCGGCGTGGAGGGGGACGGCGGTGACGAAGATGGTGGGGAGGGAGCCGGGTTTGAGGTGGCGACTGATGAAGCTCTGGCTCATGATGACGCGGAAGCCGTTCTTCGTGGGGTCCGCGTAGTCGATGGCCGCCACGTCCTCGAACACCCGCTGGTTGTACTTGCTCCCCTTCACCAAACCCACCAGGGCCAGAGCCAAGAACCAGCTTGCGTTCATCTTCACCTTTCTTTTCTTCTTCTTCAATTGAAGTCTAAATGAGAGCGTAAATCAGGGCAATGGGGTACGAAGGAGGTTGCTGGGTGAAATATGAGGCGGCTGCTATCAGTGCCTAGGCCTATGCATTGGAATGGGTCTAGTCTGAGAGCGGGAAGCTTGAGGGGATAGCAGTGTGGGTGGGGGTCAGATGAATGCCAGTGATGAAGCTGGGTGGCTGGGAGGATTGGAGGGATGTCTGAGACGCGACCTCGCGAATTAATCAAGGGTGGGCGGGGCGCTTGCACTTCCGCCTGCCCTCCTCCCTCTTGCCTCATCCATCCACCACCGCCTTCTTCCTCACCCCCAAATGCCGCCCCTATTATGCAACAGCTAGAGAGCAGAGGCGGGAGCGATTCCTCCATGAAGGCATTGCTATGGGGGGAGTGGGTTGGTTGGCGGGAGCATTGCGCATTTATGCACGCCCGGGGATGGCGGAAAGGCTCCCGCATTGCAAAGACCCAGCCTTCGTTCCCATCACTGGAAGGCTGGCCAGCCCTTTCCGTCCCTGGGGACCAGAGCTGCGGGATTTTCAAGCGGAAGAGCTGCTGGCTTTTTGGACGGAACAGGCATATAGCCAGGAGAAGGATCTAAGCTCGCTTGTAGCTTCACCTGAGCCTTCTCACCTCATGGAGCCCCGATTGCTAGAGTCTCGGTGTCAAGCACGGAAGGCGGGAGTGCTTTAGATAGGTGTGGCTGACAAATGAAGAGGCTAAGCCAGCCTGACAGGACACACGCAGGCCTTTCCCGCCAACTCAGTTGCATGCAAACGATCCTCCCTCCCAGAGCTCCCGCCGCTGAGTCACAGCCGATTAACGGTTGACACATCACTCCCCAAACCGCAGCCCACTGCAATCCGAGTAGCTCCGCTCCCACATCCTCACCTGAGTCACCAATTCCTGCCTGGAGGGAGTGGAACAGGGAATCGGAATGCAGCCCAGAGACAGGTGTACCGGAGGCGGGGGGCATAGAGAGCAATTAGTGGGGGAGCTGGTGTAGAGTTCGGGGATGCGTGTAGAGGGATGTGCGCTGCCGGTGGGGTCAAAGGGGCGGCATAATGGATGCGCTACTGGCCCTCTTCCTTCCCCTCACTTCCCTCCCGCCAGAAGGGGCGGCAGCGGCCTTCGCCCCCGCTGACCAAATGTTGCCATTATCCCTCACTCCCTCTCCCAGCCCCTAGTCCCCCTAATACCTGTGCCCTTTTACAGCTTTAATCCCTCCTCCCAAACGCCTCACCTCTCTCTCTGTATCTCTCTGGCAGCCCCGCCACATATTCCCACAATAAGTGCCAGTAAAGCAATGCGTCAAAATCACCCTCCCCATCCCTCCCAACTAGGCAGGCCAGACAACTAAGGAAGAGGGAGGTCACAGAGGGAGCAAGAGCTCTCATTACACAACCTTTGCCAGCAGACTCATGGGAAGCCTAGGGGTTAAGGAAGAAGCTGCTGGGGAGGCATTTGCAGCCCCCAGGCGTTGGCTGCACAACAAGCACGGCTGGATGAGTGGAGGAGGAAAGGGGGACGAGGGGCTCTATCTCGGGACACTTGATTGACAAGTGTGGACAGGGCCCGGCCTTACAGCCTCCTGGCTTCAAATGTCCGGCAAATTGGACATTTTGCCTCCCTCCTGGCTCCTTTCCCCAGAGAGAAGCAGGAAACAATATTTACAGGACTGGCGCCTACAGCCCTTGCCCTCTTTGATGGATGGAGGGGCAGGCACCATGCGCCAGCCTTCTAAAGCCTGGAAGCCCAGGGGTGTTTAGGTAAAGACCCCTCCTAGTACCAGCACACGGCCCAAAGTCGCTCCAGCAATCCAACTACTCCATCAGAGCGCTCCCCGGCTTAGGCAGACACAGGCTCGAGCCCCCGGCATGGCAAGAAGTGGTGGCAAGAAAAGGCTGGGCCCCTCCCTTCATGGAGAAAGGTCAGAGGGTTCACTTTTGTTGATTGCTGATGGAAGGGGGGGGGGCAATGGAGGGTGGAGTGGTGCAATTAGCGGTGCAGGGCCCCTCAACCTGTGCCTGGGAAGAGAGTGAGAGTCTTCATTCGCATAATCCGCGAGGGCAAGAAAGGGGAAGGGAGGAGTCCCGCTGTGGCCGTCCAATTGGCCGGCGCCATGGAGCGGAGCCGGTGACTGGCACTCTCCAGGAGACACTCCGGCCCTACCTCACTCACACTCTCTCACCCACCACCGCTCGTATTGTTCTAACCGCATTTGTATGAGGAGGAGGAGAAGGGGGGAGGGAGTAAGTGAGAACGGCAGGGGCGCGGGGCGAGCGTAATCGGATCCGCCGCACGCCTTGCACCACTCAGAACCGGCAATCCAGAGCACTCCGGAGGCCCCTGCTCTCTACCCTCATCATCCACCCCATGTACTTCCGGCACAACAGCCTCAGTTGACGCCTCTTTTCCAGTCAGGGGAGAAGGATTGGGGGATCACTGGGCATCTTCAGCAGAACACCCGCCTGTGCGCTGAGATGAAAGGCTGAGGAGGGGCTGTGAGAATGGGGGAGGGAGGCGATTTGTGGCTAGGAATGAGGGGCTGGTGGATTTAGTTGCCGGCGGCATTGGCTGGGTGGGAGTCTGCTGGTCTAGTGCCTCGTTTATGAGGCCGATCATTTGAGGCCTGCTCCTAAGGCAGCCTACCCTCTCTCCCCCTCTATCTCTGCCCTCCCTGCGCAAGGTCACCAAAGGCCTCCACTGCCGCTAAACACAGCCTTCTCAATTCGAATACCTCCTACCCTCTTCACCTGCTAGAGGTAGCCCCTAGGGATCGGCAAGGCATCCTACTTCCTAAATGATAGCTTGGGTTGCCGCTGAAAGCTGGGGGAAGTGGGTGGGGGGATGTTTGTGGAAGCGGGTGGCTGGATGAGGCTTGGCCAGCCTGTTCACACAGGAACGAAAGGGGGAAGCTTGAAGAGGACGGACAGAGAGGAGGCATCCATCCATCCATCATCCTAGCACTCCACTCCCACCACCACTGCCACACCCACACTGCTCCCACACAGCACTCCCCGAAGCACCGCGGACTCTATTTCAATCAGCCTTGATGGCAGCCACCCTACACCCTCCATTAATTGCTTCCAGCCCCTCTCCTCCTCACCTACAACAACAAGAGCCAACCCCCAGCTTGAACTAGCCTGTGGGCGCTGACCCGTGTGTGGAGGCCGGTGTTGGGGAAGGAGGAGGGGAGGCGGGATTAGAGGATGCGGCGTTTGTAGAGAGAGGGAGACGCGGCAGGGCTCAACCTGAAGTTAAACAAGGGCCCGCCTAAGCCGCTGCGGTCGGCCCGACCCCACGCACACTCCTTTACACTCCCAACCACAGCCTCACCACCCAGCCCCTCCACCAACAGCCTGGCACAAGTGTACAAGCCAGCCTTTTATCAGCCGGCGGGCATCGCCCTGCGGCACTCCATCTAACCACCTAGCAGCCTTTTTCTACCTCCTCTTTTCTCTCCTCCACTCCAGCCCTTTTGCCTGGCCTCTAATCACCCCAGCCTCGCTGGAGCTTAGGCTGGAGGAGTGGAGGGTTGTGGGGGAGTGGCTGGGAAAGCGGGAGGGGCTTCAAGTTCCAGTTGCCCAAGGAGGGCTTTAGTTTTCCGCCTCGGCTCCCGCGAACAATTGATGGAGCGGCTGGGATTTCGCCGGTGCGGCAAGAGCAGCGGGATCAGCTGGAGCAGTGGGGAGAAGAATGAGGCAGCAGCTGGAAGGGAAGGGGTGGAAGGCATGAAAGATTGCCATCGCCTACTACCCCGTCCCTCTAAGAAACTCCCAAAAACCCTTGGCGCAGACTATTTCACAATCTACAAATGCCATCATTTCATCACCTTATCCCACGATCATAAATGCAATCGGGGAATAAGATGAAGGTTTGACGGAGGAGTAGGCAGCATCCTTCAAGGCATTGAGGCAGTGATAATTGTAAGCAATAGCCACAAGAGGTGCAAGAAGAGCAGACGGCAGGCTTGTCTGACATTTGATGCCTAACCTTACCTCCTCCCGTCTTTTCTACCCCTCCAATCGTTAGCCGAGCCAAGCTATCCTATAACCACCTAGGATGGGGCCCTTGGCTCTGAAAACAGGGTGATATTGGCAGCTAGAGGAGGAGAGGAGCGAAAAAAGGGAGGCCCAGACGGCGTTATTGGGGCTTTGGGATGCTGCTGGCTATTCCGGATGCTCTAAGGCGATCAGTCGCTTCCGCCATTCCCCTTCCTCTCCTCAAGGCCCTCCTCCACTACCACTAATTAGCTTCCTGAGCCCAGGACGCCTTCTAAGCCCTCTTAGGTGACACCACTCCCTCCTGTCTACACGCGCGTAGCACATCTGCTGCCCGCAACCGCGCCTGCCCTGCCCATCCAAGCGTGAACTCCAAAAGACACTGCGAGGCTGGCTTTATTGCCGGACTCTCAAGTGGCCCTGAGCCCCAGGCCAACAATGGGAGGGCAAGGAGAGGTGGCAGAGGTGTCCTCTCTGAGGGGCGTGACCCAGGTAAGTAACGGGGCACACACATACACAAACTCTATTCCCTCTCTCCCTTGTCCCCGAAATGGCCCAGGGTCATAGTGGACGGCCCCGGAACATCTCCCCCTGGACCTCGGCGACCTTGGGGCAGCCTAAGCTCGCGCAAACAGCCAGCTTAGGGGGACTGGCTGGACGGGATATTGGCTCGTCCCAATCCCTGGGATCAATTATGGAGCGCAAGGAGGTGGAGGAGAGGGGATGGTTTCGGTCACGCAAGATTGGAGTCAGGGCCAGGCGGGTTAGGTTGGGGGGCGAGTCGTAAACAGGGCCTTCCTTCCTCCACCTAGGCGGGGGCCACACTGCGCTGTGTATGCCGTGCGGCTGGTGACTAACGGGCTGTCTAATGATGGGCTCTGGTGGACGGCTGTTGTTTTGGCGGGAATTCCCACCAACCACCTACCCAAGAACCTTTCACCCGGGTTCAAACTTCATGCTCCCCTCCTAACCCACAGCCCTTTCTTAGGCCCAATCGAAGGCTAAAGAAGGCCTTGAAACAAGGCTAACTTGCGCGCTGCACACAAAGGTGAGAGAGTGTTGGCGGAAGCGGGAGAAAGTGACAAGAGTTTCAGGACTCCACCAGGCTCGCAGCCCTCTAGGCCGGTTGGTACTGGCGCCCTGCCCCCATCCCCCATTGGACTTGCTAATGAGCCGCATTTTATGGGCCCACATTTCCATGGCCCTGTGCCGGATGTTGCAAAAACCAGTCCCCGCCCCAAATACCCCAAAAAAGACAAAAGCCTCCCATTTTCAGGCAAAGCTGAACCGGGACCAACGCACAGAACCATACAGGGGCAGCGGAAATGCAATATGCAAGAAGGGACTTGAAGCAGGCGGGCGTTGGATATGAGGAGGGGAATGTGTCTAAGAGTAGCCGAGCGCGGGCGCTGATTTCCGCTCCTCCAGCAGCGCCCACATAAGCTCGCTCTCACTTCAGGCCAACCCCTAATTCCACTTCCAGCCCCTCTTTCATCCCTCCCCTCCCAACCACCAGGCCCCCTTCCACTCCCCTCAAGCAGTCTAGCAAGCCCCCGCCAGACGCCCGAGTCTAGGCCCCCACTTCGCTCTCCTGCATAGTTTATGCCAGCCAGCCTAGTCCAAGGCCTGAAGGCCTTCTCATGAACTGGTGCGGCAGTGAAAGGTGCGCGGGTGGGGCCGCCCAGGATCATCTCCCAGGGGACGCATCCTCTATGCACATGCCTCATTAGGCCACCATAGAGCCTTCTCACGCCCTCGTCCCCCCAAAATCCGCCCCTCTTTCCGCCCGCAACTGGAACCAAAGCGGCGGCCAATATTCAACCTTTTCCAATGGGCAAACAACCGGCGGAGTGTTGGAAAAAGGAGCGCCTCCAGTAGCTGGAGGGCATCGTTGCAAAAAGAAGGGCCGGGCTGAATGGGGGTCGCATAGCGGACGAGGACAAGAAGGGCAAAGAAAGTGGAATTGCTTGTCGTATATTCATTCCCTCCCTCCTGCCTACACCAGTCTTTCTCTTCTGGCAGGGGAGGGGAAGAAGACGGCCTCCAGGCCTTATCGGTGTCTTCAGAGCTGCGAGGCGCATAAGGTGGATGCCTCTGAAGTGTTTACTGCCAGTCCCCCTCCCTCATCCTCTTCCTCCCATCCGCCGCATTCCGCCAGGATTAAAGGCAAGGCTTAAAAGCCTCCCTCGCCCACTTTGACACCAGCCTCCCTTTTTCCACGCCCCCTTTCCGGCCTACGCCAACATCGCCTGCCCTCAAACACCAGCATTATCCTACGTCCGGCCTAGCAGAGGCCTCGAAATGGGGAGCTAGAGTGGCCTCACGCAAGGTGACACGGGGACTCACGGGGGGGAGGAGACCTGGCAGTTGCCATCTCGCATGACAAGGGCCCCAACTTAGGATGAGCGCGGATTTTCACTCCCCTCATCCCTTCAGCCTCCTAAAGCCCAGGCAGTCTTTATCAGGCCACGCCATCGGGGGCCCTCCCTCCTCAAAGCCGCCCCCACCCTCCTTTCCACACCCACTGTGGTCTCTAGGCTGGGCCTGAAAAAGTTTACTAGGCCTCACAAACGACCTTGGTAGTAGAGGGCTGCGCAAAAAGGACGCGCTACGCTGGCCCTTCCACTCACCGCAGCCGTTACAATGGCGGTGGAGGGCGGGGAAAAAAGGAAGATGGAGTGAGTTGAGGCGTTCAAGGATGACGCAAGCCAGGCAAGGTCATAAGAGGCCTCCCCGGGGGGCCAAGATGGATCACTCTCCGTCCGCCAGCAGCAGAGGCTCTCTGTGTGTGGGCCAGGTAGAGTGCGGGGTGCAAGTGATCTTGGCCAGGGAAGGCCTGTTCCAGAGAGCGGCGGAGACAAAAGGGGGGTGGGAGGAGAGGCACAATGGGAGAGGCTGCGGGAAGACGGGCGTGTCATGAGGCCAATGGAGGCCAGATTAACGCCGCCAACTGCAATGCACCAGGACTCACCAGCCCATACAGACACCATCCCTGACCAGCGAGGGAGACAGATTTATGAGCACGCAGGTTCTCTGACCGTTTCACGGCCGAGGCCTCGAATTCACGCCCACTGTCAGGAGGACTTTGAATTATGTCGCTTCCCACTGCTCATAGATTTGAGTAGGGATCATTAGACGCGGCCTGCGGGGCAAGGCGCGACCTGGTTTTCGCACAAGCCGTGTATTGGCCATTATGCTAATGGGAGCCTAAATGGAGCGAACAACAGTGTCCATATGGACTGGGCGGAGAAGAGGCTCTGGAACAGATCATCTGGCCGCAATAAAAGCACCACACTGGCGCCCCGCTCTGCCTTCTTCTTAGACCACCAACGGCCCCCTCTTGTTGGGCCGTAAATCAGCCGCCACTGCCTCTGCACCCCTCACCTGTTTCAATGCCACCCTCCACTAGGCCTCGGCTAACCGGCTCCACATCAACTGTCCCTTCTTTTACTTTTACAATCTCAAGTGAACAGGTGACAGGGGAGGTTGGGGAATAAGAGAGAGGCAGGAGCAGAGGTGAGAAGGCAAATCTGTTTGGGGAGGAAGGAAAGTGGGATGGAAGCCGGGGCGGCGCGGAGAACAAGGGAGGGCGGAGGAAGCGAGCAAACAAGCGAGGGAAAGGCTTAGTAGCAGTGCCCTGGGGAGGGGCAGCGAGGAACAGTCATCAAAACTTCATGCCCTGCCCCTTTTTGGACTGAGGGAGGGGGGGGCTGCCCGGGGGCTGCAATCATGGCCCGGGTGCATGTGCGTGTGTTTGTGTGGAAAAAGGGGGATAGAAGAGGGGCCATCAGCCAGGGGGCCCCCGGAAATTACGGCCCTGGCAATCCAACAACGCCTCTGGCTAATTCGCCTCCCTCTCTGCTTGCCTATTTTGCCACCCTGTTGCACTGAGAAATGCTCGGGGAAAGCCTAGAGCAAGGTTGACAAAGGAGTTGCACTCACTGGAAATCGCAGTGACAAGTAAAGCCTAACTATAATAGTAGTTGCCAACAGCTATTAGCTGACTTGCTTTGTGCACTCTCGAAATGGGGCTGGATAAATGATAGGAGGGTGCAGAGAAGTTGGTGGAGCTAGACAATTGGCCTGGAGAGGGTGAAGGATGTGTCCGGGGAGTGGCAGGAAAAGTGGCAGTGGGCTTGGGAGGGGGGTTGGAAGGGCGCGGTGGGAGCATGAGCATGATTAACTTGCGGAAGGGAGAGGGAAGCCCTCTGGGGGAGGGGGCGCTGGCGAGGTCCCCTTTTCAAACGGGGAGCTTCAAAGACGTTGAAAGCCGCGCCGGCCATTCATTCTCCCACGCCCTTCGGGGGAGAACAAGTTCTGACAGCTGCGCACTCCGATCCGATCAGATTTCCCACTTCCATTCCAACTGACTCCCCCCTTACTTCCTCCACCTACCAGCACTACTAGCTCAGCAGACCCAATCATCGTTAGCGGGACAAGGCCCTTTCTTCCTCCGCCTTCTCCCCTGGGAGAAGCAGCAGAGAAAGAGCCTCTCTCTCTGTCTCGCTAATTGGCAGAGCCAAGGCCAATATTTGAAGCGCTGCCCTCGCCCTGTTTGGCTGGCCATTCACTGCCCGTCTCTGCCGCATAGAAAGACCTCTCTCGCCTAGGTGGACAGAGGAACCTCCGGGGGTCATTTACACCTCACAGACCCTCCTCACAGAGCCAGCCAAGCATCCCACACTCACCGGAAGCAACAGCCTAAACAATCAGCCACGGCCCCTCCCACTCCCATCCCCACTACCGCACTCTGCGACCTCGTTTCAGGCACAGACAGGATGGGAAATTAAAGGTAGGGCCTCCCTATAGAGGATGGTGAGGGCCAGTGGAGAGCTTAGTCATGCGTGCGCTCAGGGGTCCATCTTGATAGGGCGTGCAGCAGGAGACGGCGATTGCCATCTAAACCCTCGCCTCACTTGCAACTCTCGCCTAAATTGCGCCTCCATCAGGGCGGAAAAAAGGCCAGCACAGCCGTCAACCCACTCGTCAGAGGCCCCATTTTACGCTCAGCGATAGTTTGACAGGCCATTTGGGGGCAGGGAGGGGGAGAGAAGGCTGGAGGAGAGTGAAGTGGGGCGGGGGCAAAAGAGAGCGAGCCAGATGGTGCGCCTCTTATCGGCTGAAAAAACCTACGTGTGCCCAAGGGTTGAGAGGGGGAGGAGGAGCTTCTCAAGGGTCATCGCTTAGACGCTGGCCAAATAGTGAGAGAGGGGCAGGTTCCGCAAACACGCGCCAGCACTGCAATCCCTGACCCTCAGCACAGATGCGGCCTAAATAAACCCCCAGTGGCAGAGTGGAAACCATGCGCTTGTGGGCCAAGAATAAGAGAGTGTGGGCGGCAGTATCTCGGCCTCTCTGATAGGGGCTGGATGGGGGCTGACCTTGTGGGAGTTGAAAGTGCGGGGGGAGGGGGGTCAGAGGTCAGGAAGTCAGGGAGGGAAAGCGGCAGCGTGGCTGGAGTAAAAGGAGGGAGGGGGGGCAACAAAAGAGGCGGAAAAGCGGGAGTCATCTTTGAGGCGAGCCGTGGTCGGCCATCTGTAATTAGGCGAGTGGCAGTTTGCATTCTTTCTTTACCGCCACAATGGATGGACGCCGCTAACAAGCCTGTTTGCATGCCGAAGTGTCTGTTTGGCTGACTAAAGTTCTGGACAGCTTATCCAGCTTAAAAATATAAATAATATGGTACCATCGGCAAGCCGAAAATTAATATTTTCTCCCAAGACTTATTTCCACAAGAATTTTCTCCCAAGAGGCAAAGTGCAAAATAAGCTATAAGAAGTGCAAATTCGCCATTTTATTATCATCTTATAAGCTCAATTTGTTTATCGCTTGGGCATTTGAGGCAATTTGCAAAAGATTGAATTGTAGAGCACCATGCTCGGAAGTTTCCTTCTCCGCGCTCTCGCCCAAGGGTCCTTCCAACAGCCTGCCAAGCGAAGAAGTGAAGTAGACGCCATAATTCTGTCCTCATTCTAGCGCTAACCAAGTGCAGTATGGTTGGCGAGAGGCATTGGCCAAAAAGCGGAAAGCGCTGAGTTTGACAGGATGAAGGAAAAGGAACTGCTCCTGAGCTAAGTAGAGAGGCCATTGCTTTCGCTCAGAGTTCCAGAGCTGCTTGCCAATTAGGTCCGTTCCCAGCGGGTATCCGCCGCCCTCACCTTTCCCTACAGTTCAAATCAAGAATGGACCCAGGTTCTTACACAAAACTCGTCTCATGGATCAAATGTAATCCTACGTTATTTTAAGCATAGACAAGGAGAGCTATGTAGTCATTTATCATAAATCATTAACATTTAGACTCCATGTTTGAAGTTAAGCGCCGTGCCTAAGCCAGGTGTGAATGAATAGAAAAAAATGAAAGGGAAAGAGGGTTTAATGGGAAAGGGTTTAGTGACTTGGATGAGATGTGTTTGGGAAGAGAGAGGCGGGCAGACCGAAGCCACGGCCCAGTTTAGGCATGACTACTTCATGGAAAACGTTATGACGGCTCAGCACTTGGCCCAGACACACCAGGTCATTGAGAGCCCATGCAGGAACGTACAGCAAGTCCCCAATGCCCCAGTACTCACGCTCTTCCATCACCTACAATAAATGCCCTTTCGCCTAGGCCTGATTCTATGCTCTATGCTTTCTCCATGCAAGAGTGCTTGAAACTGTGATGACCTTGAGAAAAGAAAGGCCAGCAGATTTGCGATAATTGGGCAGTGCGGTACGCAGACAGCCAGAAGGAGCCAGGGTGAGAGGGCGAAGATGAGCCAGAAGTGCAGTCTGGTTGTGAAGATAGTTATGGTTCCGGACTCCTGGCGGTGTAGCGCCCGTGTTCTGACCCCTGCCATGCTGCTTCTGGGCTGTGATGCTGATGGTGGATGGGAGAAGGGAACCTGTAGCGACTGGTGTTGAATGGGCGCCAGTAGCGGAAGGCAACGTCGTCCGCCACCATCAGCACACCACTCGCTTCCATGCCCAGCTTGTGCAACAGCAGCAGGCAGCGGTAGGCATAGAAGCCTTTGCTCATTTCCTCACAAAGACTTCCTCACTCATTTCCTCACATTTCCGCAACCCAAAGACTGATCGTACATTTCGACAAATTTTGTAACTTAGGGGCGCAGGCAGGAATTCTTGTTTTCACCGATAAACTGGATTATTAGAACAGCGATCGCAAAGAGCCAAATCTCTCCGCAACACTAGGCGCACTTTTCACAGCTCACCTGGGCACTGATGAAGATATGGCTGATAGGTCCGGAAACCCCCGGTAGGCCATCGAAATGACTCGTGTTTTGCGCCTTTTCAATGTCCTGTTGAACCGTGGTTCCAATGGAAGTCATGGATAAAAATAGCCAAGTAAAATGTCACCTCAACGGAGGCAGAACTGCAAAAAACGGTCTGAGCAAAGACGGCGGCATAGACAGCCTGAAGAAGCCCCATCAGCTGGGCGTTCAGCTCAACCTCCACGGCATTGAAGGTGATCAGCAGAGTCGATTCCGCCCACCTTCACGTCAGCATTCACATCAGTTGGCCAACGGCTCGGAAAATGCAAAACTCTCACTGATTTGGCTGGACATCTAGGGGAAGGCGACTGGCGGTGGCAGGCTGCGTTTTCTTCGGCTGTGTGCCGTGGCAAAAGTCTTTTAGCATTTCACGGTGCAAAGACTTTTGTAGTCTGAGAGAAGGTATCTAGATTTTAAAATAATGTTACGTGATCAGTGCAAAAAACACCTGGTGGTGGCCAGAAAAACCGGACGACATTTAGCAGGAGGCAGCTGAAGGTCGGGAAAAATATAGCCGATTGCTGTCAAATCCATTAGGAAAGCTTCAATCAGCTGGGCGTCTTTCTCAGACCAAAACTTCTGATCAGCCATTTCCTGGAGAAAAAGCGAAATTGGTTCTGGCTACGATTACACTCAACGGTTGAATTAAAATAATTGAATGATGAGAAACTTGAAATATTGAAAAATGATTAACAAATTTAAGAGAAACGGTCGAAAACATTTCGACTCGGATTTTTGATGCTGGGTATGTTATATTAGGTGAGAGAATTTGCCCTACAAACTTCCGAAATTCTAGTCAAATGATGGCTAAAAATTGCGATTTTTTGAAAGTTGGAAAGCTCACTTATTTCTTAGATTAGTTTAGTATGCACTTTTATTGCTAAAACACTAAAAAAATTACATTAAAAATTCAAACAGAGCCCAAAACAGAAGGCAGAAAGTCTACAAAGGCCAGCTGAACAGCGCATTCCCTCAACTGATAGCCGTTGCAGTGCCATTTGGAAAGGAAATGAATTAGTCGTCCGGCATCTCTGTAGAGGGGCTGCTCTGCGGCCAAATCCGCCTGTAAGTTTCGCTCTTCGCGAAACTTCAACATCTTTGCCGGCCTCCAAGCAAAGGTTTTTGGTGGTTTCTATGAAAAAATCAGTCATACCGAAAGCTGACCAGCTGTCCGTTCTGCTTCAGCAGGCATTCTGCCCAGTAGGCGCGCCAAATATCCGCTACACGTCCTGAAATATGTATAATATTTTCCTCTCATACTTCCATAGAAAGGGAGCGGCTGGCTCCTAGAACCCCCCCCAAGATATACACCCCCCAAGATATACACCCCCCCCAAGATATACACCCCCCCAAGGCATATGTATTGAAAATTTTTTTATTGCCTTAACATACTTCTCTTGGCTTATGACCAGAATCCCCCCAAGGCTTCTACCCCCCCCCAAGCTTTTACCCCCCCCACCTGTGAAGTATCCCCCCCCCCCCACGTAAGTATCCCCCCCCACGTAAGTATCCCCCCCCAAATCAGTAATCAATGTACGTATGATCATGCTCTCAAGGCGATTTTTGGTGTTTTTGCACTTGGGGGGGCGGGGATTCTGGTCATCGATTTCGGCGACCACTATCCCCCCCCCCAAATGCCAAAATCCCTTGATTGATGACCAGTATCCCCCCACCAAGTGGCATTTGGGGGGGGGATAGTGGTCACCAAACTCATATACTGTTCTTGCTTGTATCTTGCGCTTAGTCACACCCGATGCATAGTTGATAACCTCAAGAATACACGGCAAATTTGGGGGGGGGGCAAAACTCTTGGGGGGGGGGGGGGCAAAACTCTTGGTTGGTCCAAAACTGGCTAGGGGGGGGGTAGAAGCCTTGGGGGGGGGATCCTGGTCATCAGCCCTTCTCTTTACATATCTCGAAATTTAAACTCACGGAATTTTCATGTAGATGATTAAATACCTACTTTTTTTTACAAACATAGTTAGTCTATACCGGATGGCGGGCGCATGCCTACCAGGAGTAGGGGCTTGTCCCCTACCAGGAGTACCTTTCAAGATTCCAACTCAAAAGCTTGGACGCATGCTCGTCCTCGACGAGGTCATGACTGTGGCAGTACCTACTAGTTAGTCTATACCGAGTTCATTGATGTTTTAAAGTGCTCAACTCGGTAAGGACTAACTATGATGTGAAATTGTGAAATTGGATGATGCGGACGATGTGAAATTGTCTTCTACCTGTCCCCTTCGCCTCCAATCTGCTCTTCAAGCATATCTGGCAGCTTGAAATCTCACCCAACAAGTGCGCTATCCTCCCACTTGGCGCGGGCCTCCAATCCACCTACTACCTGTGCGGTCAGCCCCTCCCTGTGGCAGAAAACAAAGTTTTCCGCGACCTAGGAGTTCTTGTTTCTGCTTCTCTCAGCTTCTCAGCTCACGTCACCTCTATCTGCACTAAAGCCAAAGCTCTCTGTTTTCTTGTCACCAAATGCTTCTCCGCCCCTTCACCAGCTAACCTGACCAAAGCTTTCTGCACCTACATTCGCCCTGTCCTTGAATTCGCTTCTCCGGCTTGGAACACCCTTTCATGTGCTGATAGCAATCGCATAGAACAGATCCAACGAAGCTTTACCCGTCTTATCTTCCGCCGGTGCCACTTAAGGAACCATGGCTATGCTTTTAGGTGTGCAGTTCTTGGTCTTGAATGTCTAGAGGAGAGACGTTTTATGGCGGACATGTTATTTCTTCATAACGTTTACCATTCTAAGCAGCAGTGCCCTGGCCTAGTTTGACGTAAAGTAAACAGCAGACCCCTCTCTCATAATTGCCGACTCTACATAGACGCAAGGGCCCCAAGGCTGATCTCGCTAAGCTGGCCCCAGCGGGTGGCTGGCGAGTGGAACCGACTTTCTGAGCAGGCAATCCTCAGCCCCCTGGCGGCTTTTGAAGCAGCAGTGCGTGTTCTTCGGACGCCTCCGCCCTAGTTTCCACCATGTTCTTCATGTTCTTTGTTTTCAGTAGGCAGTGATACCCCTACTGACTTTCCCCAATTCAATTTGGATGAATAAACAAACAAACAAACTAGTAGGTACTGCCACAGTCAAAGGACGAGCCTTTTAGTTTTTGTGTTGGCTACGCCCTATATAGCGGTATAGACTAACTAGTAGCATGACGAACATGGTATAGACTAACTATGTTTGTAAAAAAAGTAGGTATTTAGTTGTTTAGAAAAAAATTCCTTGAGTTTAAACTTCGAGATATGTAAAGAGAAGTATGTTAAGGCAATAAAAAAATTTTCAATATATATGCCTTGGGGGGGTGTATATCTTGGGGGGGTGTATATCTTGGGGGGGGGGTGTATATCTTGGGGGGGGGGTGTAAGTCTTGGGGGGGGGTTCTAGGAGTCAGCCAAGGGAGCTGCTTTGTCGGTAGGATTGTGATAATGTGAAATAAAATTGAGCAACAAGACAGATGGGAAGCCAAGAGCTGACCATGAAGAGTGACAGGAAGTGGGAGGGCCCAAAAGGCCGCATAGGCGAACAAGGTGGAGTGAGCATTGAAGGGCGCAAAGGCATGCGATGGCAGGGCAACGGGCGCTGTGCCCCAGACACTCAACTTCGGATTCCCTCGTCGGTGTTGTCCATTATTTTGCCGCCTGGGGTTATGATGCTTAGAGGCGTGGTAGAATGGTGGGAATGGAATGGTAGGGAACTGGGAGAGGAGACGGTAGACGGCGTCCAGATCAGGCTCGCCCAACACAAGAGCCTGTTGGATGGCGGGCGTTGGGGAGTCTTCGCAAAGCATTCCCTTCTCAGGCACTGCAAACTCACCCCACTCCACCTTCCTCCACGGACTAGCCACAAAATGCCCTTATTTAAATGGTTACTAATGGTTAGCAAATTTGCAGTTCTCAAATAGCGAAGAAAACATGTTGGGCAAAGTGTATTGCGAATCTTGATGGCAACCGCGTTTGGCGGAAAATAGATTGACTTTTAATTTGATCACGATTGCATGAAACACGTACCGAGGAACTGTGAGCGATACACACTGTGATATCTTTAATTTGAGCCTTCTGGCAGTGGAAACCATGGTATGGAAGGCTGGATAGTGGGAAGCCTCGGGGCCAGAGATCCGGTCTTCCAAAAAAGGCATAGAAGTTGAGTGAATTGCAGTCTTCGCTACCGTTGGCGATGAATTGCGGGCTTCGAGTTTCAGTTCTTAGCTCAAACTGCAAATCCAGAACTTTGCACAACCGGACCGGCATAACCGGAACAGTTACGCAGAACAATTCGGAACAATTATAATTGTTCCATTTAAGCAAATAAATTTTGTTTTTTTAATTAGCACAGATCCAATATCGGATAGCACCAACCATTACCACTAATAAAGCCTGAAATCTGAAACTGCGGAATTGGTAAAGATTCAAATTTAACGATTTGGGATATGCTAGTGCATGTTTTTGGCAAAAAAATAAAAAAATTCAAAAATTCAAAAAATTGCCCAAAAATGCATGCCGAATTTCTGCACAAAAATGGCCAAAAATTGGGATTTTTGGCAAAAACACGCTGTAGCAAGCCCCAAATTGCCAGATTTAGGGAAAGTTTTTTCAAACAAGGTATTCTCGGCTGTCGCCAAGAGATGCGCGAACTTGCTTCAAAACCGGAAGAAGAGCAGAAGCAGGAAGGAAGGAACCAACAATGTTCTCCAGCTGCTGAGTAGGATGGCTGTCATCATTGGCATCAAATATAAAGCGGGCCCCAGCTTGAATGGCGTAGAGATAGCCGAGTAGCTTGCGCGAATGGTGGTTCACAGGCAGTAAGCGTCGAATGCCGAAGGACAGTCGGCCCTGTTCCTCATAAGAAAGGAAAGTGGCATTGGGCAGCGCGATCGGGGCACTTTTCTTGTCACCGACAACAAGCAAACGCCAACCTTTTAAGAGTCGATTTCTGAGAGGAGAAACATTTTTTATCCCCACCCCCCATTTTTCTTCAGATTATGATTATCCATAACTTTTGTGTAACATCGCCAAATTTGGGCAATAGGTTCACAAAAATTAAAAATGTGAATAGAAGATGGGATTTTGGAAAATTAAGGAGTTTCATCGCAATTCAAGACAAACGAGTGACATAAACGAATAGGAGAAATTGTTCGCTTTTTATTGTTACTTATAGTATGGGTAATTTCCAGAAAACACAAGTCTTGATCTATCGTTACGCTTTGAGCTGCTGTGAGCCCATTTCACTCAACTTATATGGAATTTCACAAAAATGTCTGTAGATTTCAATTAAAATTGAGGGGTTCAAAAAATTCATGTTACTATCACTTTGAACAATTCTCACTGCCACCAAAAAACGCTTCCTAAGTCATCCCTTTTTTCTTGATAAATTTAACATGTCACAATTGCAAGTTGTCCGTTTAATATTTGCTTCTAAATGGACAAGCTAACCGGGCTGGGCAGCCAATGCACTGAGGCTTAAGCTGACGGTGTCGATGGTGTTAACAATGATCCATTTGTCGCCCCTCATTTGGCTCTTCATGGGCGACTGGTTCCAAGCCGTTTTCGTCATTGTAAGATGGTCAACCATCAGAAGTAGCAGGGCGGTCACTAGCAACAGCCCTAGCAGAACTAAAAACTTCCCATATTTCAAACGGCAAAACCTACAAAACGTGAACCTTTCCCAAGCATCATATCTTTAACGGAGTTTAGCATGCTTCAGCAGAAGTGATCCGTTAACATGTTTGAGGCATTACTTAGCCATCACATCTCTCAATGCAATATGCAATTAAGCGCGAGCACTACCCATATCTCTGCTATGACTATTTTCTACCACAACCCTTGCGTGGTAACAATAGCCAACATTTAATTCAAAAATGTTCTTTATACGCGCACAAAGCCCTCAAAAGCACCATATTAACGGGTTTGCAGCGTTGTTAACTCAAACCGAAAGTTCTGTAAGGAAACAAAAAGGTAAAAACATAGTAAACTTTAAATTTCTAGTGCAATGCTGTTTATCAAAAATAAGATTGAGGAAACTGTACAGGTGTCATATTACGTTACAGGCTACATGCTGCTCAGAGACTCGATTTTACTTACAGGCTAAGGCTACAGCTGCTCAGAGAATCAAGGTGATCTATTCTTTTCAAATGCAGTAGAATAAATATGTATTCTGGCCTCCCTGAATTATACAGCGAAATCTAAATAAACATGTTTTGCAGAATATAATTCATGCTGATCATGTAGATTCTAGCCAGGCCAGGCATTACCTTAACCAAGAGAATCATGAGCGGGAATCATGATCATTGATTGACCGGAAATCGCGGAAGAAGATTTGAAGGGATCATCAAATGACTTCCAACAAGCTGGAAAAAGATGGAGTAGTTGGACCCTTGGAATAGTAAGCCAAACTTTGGACACTTTTTGGCCAGAAAATGTGGATTGGACTAAGAAATATTTGTATATAAATTTAATAATTGGACCATAAATATTTGCCTATATAAAGTTTCGACTTCCCTCGAACAGTTTTAACAAGTTAACATAGGGGTTTTACAGGGGGGGAGGCCTTTTCCGTACGGCTAACTTTAAAAATTTATTTCTCCAGCCCACCAAAAGCTAGAGGGCTGAAAATTTGCATAAAAGTAGTTTCAACCCTCATTGATTTGCAAAAAAATTTGCGGCTTAAAACACTGAGTAGGACTAGAGAAACAGTCATTTTTGTAAGGTCACTCAAAAATCGCTACACCTCGACAGTGGATTTTTTTTTCACCTGATTTTGAGGCTTAATTTCTCAGCCCCATCAAATCCGTTTGAGCCCAAAATTTAACACATATTAGTCCTAAGTGTCCTTAACTTACACAGAAATTTTTATTTTTCTAGGTCCTCCCTGTGTTGAGAAATAGCCTTCGGAGTACACCCCACTTTTCCCCCTTTCCTATGGTTAAGGGCCAGTCCAGCTGGAGAATACTATGAAATTATGGAAAAAATAAAAAAGTTGTTTTACTTTGAAAGCTGTTTCTCGACATAGGGAGCACCCAGAAAGATAAAAATTTATATGTAAGTTAAGGACATTTAGGACTAAATTGTGTTAAATTTTGGGCTCAAACGGATTTGATGGGGCTGTGAAATTAAGCCTCAAAATCAGGTGAAAAAAAAATTCACTGTCGAGGTGTACCGATTTTTGAGTGACCTTACAAAAATGACTGTTTCTCTGGTTCTACTTAATGTTTTTAGCCGCAAATTTTTTTGCAGATCAATGAGGGTTGGAACTACTTCCATACAAATTTTCAGCCCTCTAGCTTTTGATGGGCAAGAGAAATAAATTTTTAAAGTTAGCCGTACGGAAAAGGCCTCCCCCCCCTGTAAAGGGGGAGGAATATTGCTAGTTTAAAAAGGTTCTCATTACTGTTTGAGGTTTGAAAAATTCACATAAATCAAATAAATTTTTATCAACCATCAGAACTAGCAGGACGGTCACTAGCAACAGCCCTAGCAGAGCTAAAAACATGAAATTGGAAATTGATTGCAGGTGCTTTAGAGACGCTTCCCGGTAGTTCAGAGCAGTATCTGTTTTCTAGCGCTATACCCTCGATCTGGCAAGGACAGCCAAGCTTCAGGCGCAGGCTTCTGGGCCCGCCTCCGAAGAGATCGCATCACCATCAACGGGTGATCCCTATCTGGGGAAAAGATGGGGGATTCCAAAGGTTTGCCGGCTGGCAAACAGCTGGGGATTTTATCGGAGCTGGCTTGGCGGGTGGGCTGGTGGGCCTTGCAGGAGTTAGCGTCGAGAAACGCTGACGGTGCCGAGGAAGATGATCAAAGAAAAAAACCCAAGTTCATTATCTCAAATTGTTGCTATGCAGGGATACCCACAGCGCTGTAATTGTGAGCAGACCCTTGTTACAATGCTCGTGTCACCCGGGGAGGCTTAGGAGAGCCTTGAATGAGACAAAAAGCCATCCAATCCAATCGGTAAGCAGTGACAACAGCGAATCGAGATCTTGTTAGCAAGCCGGACGTGAAGGAAGTGGGAGAGAGAGAATATAGGGAGGAGTACTAGTGAAAAGGGCGGGAGTCTAGGAAGATGGGCGGGGAGTCGGGTTGGGCCCAATCCACGGAACTGGTGCTCTGGCACAGCGGAGAGCAGAGCGTTTGGGAGCGACGACGAATCTGCCTCGCACCCTCCTTCAACCTCATTCACCTCTACACCACTCTTCATCGTCTGAGCAAGGCCACAAACTTCGTAGCCGAGGCGCATGTGATCGATCAGGAAGGTCAGCAGCTGGTTCCACGCCTTCACCGTCTCTGCAGCCGCTTTTCGCGATATTAATTTACCACTTCTCATAACAAGCTAGACTTTTTGGCTCACTTTTCACTTTGTTGCCTGTTCAAGATTGGGCGAAATAAGTAGCAGTTATTGATTGATAAAAATAAATTGAAATATGAAAGTGAAAGAGTGAAAAAGAGCCTCGATTGCGATGGCGTCCAATATGGCCGATGGCAATGGAAGAGAGCCATTCGTTGATGGCTTCGTTGGCCGCCAAAGCCAGCTCCTCCCACATGCTCTTTTTGAAGCCTCAATGAGCCCTTCTTCATCAATCAGTATGTCGTTGTTCATCAATTAGCAACCTTTGACCAGCTCCAATTGGGCATGGTGGTGGCCAATTTCAGCGAGCTCCTTGAGGAACTCTGCTTCCGGCCCCAGCTCCAGGCTCTGCACTGCCTTACCTCACAAATTGGGCGGCCTACATTTCAAAAAGGGAGATGAAAAGGTAAAGAAGGAACTGAGGACTCCCATAAGGCAGCGGTCGTGGCGGTCGAAGGTGGAGGCGATTGCGCAGTGCTGCTCCTTGGTCTCCAGGAGGGCGGCGGAATTGTGGCTGGGGAGGAGACGGGCTGAGGCGGGGTCCATCTGGGAGAGGCGGTGGAAGATCAGGTGCCCGATCCCAGAGCCTACGCCCTTGCCCATGCGAATCCAGGAGCTCCTCAAAGTTGAGGGAGAAGAAGTTGAAGGAGACTGGAGAGAGAGATGAGGAGCAGACCGAAGAGCAGCTTTCTGAGTCTGGCTGAGCCTCAGACGCGGCTGGTAGGGCGACTGATGGAGGTTGCTCTGACTACGGGCCCGAAACTCCACCGATTCCCCCGTCACTGGCGCCGAGCTTCCCTATCAGACAATGGACTGCAAAGTTTGCGCCTCTTCCTAATGCCAAGAACACAAATAAGTAAAAAAATTGAAAAAATTAAAAAAATTAATTTTTTTGTTTGAATTGTTTGCTTTGTTTTTCACGGCCAGAAAAAAAACGTTTTTAAATTGTCTTTTTGATAGAACTTCTGTCTAGATTCCGTTTTTTGCAAAGAATTGATTCCATGAATTGTCATTAATTCCGTGAATTGATTACTAAATCAAAATAAACGCAAAAATTAGCAAATTTAATGACGAACTGCTAAAGAGCAACAAACTAGCAAAAGGCAGATATTTGTCGAATGCAGGGGTGAAAGTAAAAAATACCAAAAGATGGCTGCTGTCCAGGCCGCGCTCATGACTGGCGGAACGCTTCCGCTGCGCCGGGCCAATCTGACAATGCTCTTACGATTTCAGTGGGGTGAGGAGGATGAAGCAGAGGAAGGAATGCCTGTTCCTGGTCCAAGCTGGCGAAACGGGCGATGCCAGTAGAGGCGGTCGGGGAGTGAACTTCCCGACGTCGCTGAATCATCATCCCCACCCCACTGCCCAACTGCCCAATACCTCAACCTCTCCATCCTTCTTTCCCATCCTATTTCTCGACAATCATCCTACCCACCCTCTTTCTCGCCACAGGCGGACACATACTTAGATAATCCATATTTTGGGCAACAAGAAATTGTAAAAAAATGGCTAGAGAAAGGTTGGTTGAATACTCATCGAAAAGGCAGGGGTCGTTGGAGAAGGTGAGGGGCAGCTGGGGAAGGAGCTGCGGGCCCAGATAAGGTTAGCGGGGGGCGGCCTCGGGTAGGCGGGTGAATTGAGGCCTGTGGTAAGGTTAGGCGCGCAAATTGAGGGCCCAAGCGCCTTCTGCCAGTGCCCTGCCCCCAGAGCCAGGCAGGCTCTACCAGCCTTCATCCGGCCATCCCATGGTTTTCCAAGGCCCCTTTTCCGCACTCTTCTTTTTCTGCCCTCTCAGAGCACTCCGGCCTTTCCGGGCGGCATGAAGCGGGAGGGAGGCAGGGAAGGAGACATGCTCCCTCACCCTCGCCCTATCTCACCCTGATTTATCGACCCCAAAGGGCCAAAGACCCTCACCTCACCTTCCTCTGTCCCACCAGCCCATTGCCTCATCCATGCTTCCACCTTTCTTTCCTCAACTCACGCCATCCCTGCCCTAGGCCTAGCTATGGACAAGTCCAAAAAGCAAAAGGAAACAGGACACAAAGGCTGCGCTCAGCCGTTATGATGAATTGCTGAGGCCGTTGCCTAGGTTCAGTATGCATGGCGATTTCTGACTTTTATGATGCAATACAAAAGAAGCATGATGAGGGTACCGGAAGTAGTCCAGCGCTTTTCCCGGCGATACATCAGGGCCTATTTCATTTTCAAAAGTTATGGTCGGGTCGGATGGCGATTTAACACTAGATTTGAGATATGGTCCAGTCGGCGACCCGACTGCAACTTGGAAGCTGTTCATTTTCAGCCGACCCGACCTAAGTTCAGGGTGTGGTCCTGTCAATTTAGGCGACCCTACCTACCCCTAGTCGCCTAGCACCCGACCTGACCTTTTCATACTATTTTGGCTGCCTTAAACCATAAAAACATAAATGTAGGCTTCGGTAACCATATTTCCTTAAGACTAAAATGTAATTATTCTGCTTTGATTCTATAATATTGCAATTATGGTTGTATATTTGCAAACAACTTACACCACCCTTGTATTTTGATACTGCATTTTAACTATCATCCCAGACATAGATTAAGAGGCGGTTTGCGAGAGAATTTAAAGGGGGTATTCCACTTCCCAAAAATCGAAGGTTCGAATTGGGAATCGAGATTAGGCCATGGTTTTGGTCCATTTAGTTGTGATCTCAGTCCAACAAACCCTGGCTCAAAATATTGCTTAGTCGCTGAGAAATGACCATTTTTCTAACACCTACTTTTTTGACCTATGGATGACCTAAAAATCGATTTTTGGCAAATTTCAACCAAGATTTTTTGACCAACCCCAGACTATTATATATCAATCGAACCGCAAAACTATAACAAATTTTATGGTGACAATGATTTTTTCCAAAACGAAAATTTTTTTAATTGATTTTTCAAAAAACCGATTTTTGCATTTTGCAATTTTTGGCACAAAAAAACTGATTTCCAAAACAGATCAAAAAATTCAAGGCTAAGACCTAGCCTATATTTTTATTCACATTCTTGCCATCATTTTGGTATATAACACTTTGCAAATGGCGATGTATGAATCGGAAAAATTTTTGATTTAATATTTGCACTTCAATTTTAGCCCTATGTTATAACATAGGCAAAAAATGGCCAAAAAAATTTTGTTCTTAAATTTCTAATCTTTCGGCATTAAATGTTCATTTACGACCCCCTCCACCCCGCTGTATCATTTGTTTCCCCAGAATTTGTTTGAATCTGCTCAAACTGAAATGCCCAATTTCCTATGTTATAGCATAGGCAATGTTAAAGCATAGGAAAATGGGCATTTCAGTTTGAGCAGATTCAAACAAATTCTGGGGAAACAAATGATACAGTGGGGTGGAGGGGGTCGTAAATGAACATTTAATGCCGAAAGATTAGAAATTTAAGAACAAAATTTATTTGGCCATTTTTTGCCTATGTTATAACATAGGGCTAAAATTGAAGTGCAAATATTAAATCAAAAATTTTTCCGATTCATACATCGCCATTTGCAAAGTGTTATATACCAAAATGACGGCAAGAATGTGAATAAAAAGATAGGCTAGGTCTTAGCCTTGAATTTTTTGATCTGTTTTGGAAATCAGTTTTTTTGTGCCAAAAACTGCAAAATGCAAAAATCGGTTTTTTGAAAAATCAATTTAAAAAATTTTCGTTTTGGAAAAAATCATTGTCACCATAAAATTTGTTATAGTTTTGCGGTTCGATTGATATATAATAGTCTGGGGTTGGTCAAAAAATCTTGGTTGAAATTTGCCAAAAATCGATTTTTAGGTCATCCATAGGTCAAAAAAGTAGGTGTTAGAAAAATGGTCATTTCTCAGCGACTAAGCAATATTTTGGACCAGGGTTTGTTTGGCTGAGATCACAACTAAATGGACCAAAACCATGGCCTAATCTCGATTCCCGATTCGAACCTTCGATTTTTGCTAAGTGGAATACCCCTCCTACAAGGCCTCTCAATCCTCTCGCAAACTGCCTCTTAAGGTTTTTAAAAGGCAGACATACGATTAGGTTTTGTCTTAGGTTCTGTTTTAGGATTCTTCTTAGGACGGAGTGTCTGTAAGGCTTAATCATGTTAACAAACATCTGTAAACATCATCTCGAAACTTAATTTTTTCTTTCAGATACAGTCAAAATTTGTTGTCTCTGGATTTACATTTAAGACCCAAACACGGGTACCATCAAAAACCTGCAACGGCGATTTTGATGAAATTGAATGCATATTATTGTTTGTGAGTGTCTGTGTAATGCTGCACCATGCGTTGCCTTTTGAATATATGCGTTGCAGTTTATTGCTAAAATACACCTGCAATTAGCAACCATCAATTTAGGGCCATTTGAGGTTTTGGAGAAGATGTTTGTTGATTTATAGCTCTTAACCTGATCAAACAGAAGTGATTGGTAGGGTGTGATCTTTGTGATTTTTTTCCTCAAATTTCTGCACCAAAACTAAAACTGCTTGCCCCGCTAACTTGGTGCCCTATACACACAAAGAAGTTTGAGCTTGATTGGAGGAGGTGCATTTTCAGGTATTCTGCTTTAAATATTCTATAAAATATTCTGTAACATTCCCCTAGCTTTGGCCTTAAAACGCAGCTCAAAACACTCTGTTTACTCGCTTTACTTTAATGCTATCTTGACAGATCTACGATAAATAAAACACTTCCAAAAATTGTAAATGCTCATTCACCCAAAACAAAACAGGTACTTTTTTGTTTAAGGTTAAGTGCCTTGAAACATAATTTTTCTATTTGTTTACCTGCCTTTAGATACCCATGAAATGACCCTTGAAAGGCCCTTGGACAGGATTCGTCCTTGAAAATCAGGGCAAAACCGCCTACCCGACCATAGATTGGATCCTACAAGACCGTTCCTGCCCGCCTCAATCAAAATGAATTGGTTGTGGTCGCCGACCGAAACTGAGGGAATCCACGAATGGGGTTTCAGGCCTCCAGCCGACCCGACCATACCTTTTGAAAATGAAATAGGCCCAGGAGGCTGCTTTTCTTGGGTGATATGGCCTGAAAACTTTACTGCTATTGAAAAATTGACATTTAGATAAAAATGATTTGAGATTGAAGCGGAAAATATAACGATTAAAAATTTAAAAACTTGTTTTAGCTAGCAACATTGTAAAATATTTTTTCCTCTTTTTTAAATGATTCAAATGAAACATTGTAGTTTAAGACCCGGTTTTTGGTAGGAGTGCGAATCCTTAAGGCGAGTCAGACATAAATTCTTGACCACCCTTTTTTATGGCAGATTCTGAATTTCCATACATTTTTATGTAACTTCACCAATTTTGCGCGAACTATACTCAAAAATGGGCTCACAACAGCTCCAAACGTGAAATGAGGTCGAAATTTGGCCAATTTTATCGTTTTACAGAGTTTTGTTCAATATCAAATCAGAGAAAACTCATAAAAAACAAATTTTAAATACACCAAAATTGGACATAAAATGAAATTTTATGATGTATCTGAGGCTGGAATATCAATTTACGCCATTGCAATCAAAATTCAAGACCAAAATGTTTTTGGTCAATTTTGCCCCATGTTGTAGCATAGGGCCAATTCTTGACTTGTCCTCAAAATTTGGGTCATTTTTCAAAATTTACAAGTGAACCTATTGTTTTTCAGCTGTTGTGAGCCCATTTTTGCATGTTTTTCGCCCAAAATTGATGAAGTTACATAAAAATGTATGGAAATTCAGAATCGGCCATAAAAAGGGAGGTCAAATATTCATATCCGGCCGATTCTTACTGCTCTCAAAAAGGGCCTCTTAACAAGACATTTAGAGTAAAGAAAGCTTGTTTGGTAAACACAGTCTGAAACCCCTTCACTTCAAGCATGACTTCCTCAAATGAACTCCCAAGGATATAGGAAATGATTTTTCCTGCATTTAGGGTTTAGCCTACATAAATTCGCAAGCACGCAACACAATTCAAAATTGTTTTTTTCGATTGTTATAATATGAGACGAGCGAGAAGAAAATGAATTGAAGAGAACGCAAAGCGGTTTTTTTAAAAAACAAAAAAAGTATTATAGCAGCGATTACAAAATTAATTTTGCGACCTCAAATATAATAAATATATAAATAATTTCAAATATAAGATTGGTTGCACTGAGAACGGTTGGTTTTCAGCAAAAAAAATTTAGAAAAATCGAAATGTGATATATAATTTTTTAACACTATATCTGTTTTGATAGTTAATCGATGAACAATTGAATCTGTTTTATTGTCACACATCCTATCCTCATTTCAGATTACACTCAATAGGAATTACGTGCCGTCAAGTTGCAAAAATCTGGTTTGAATGCCGGAGAATTGGGGATGTTTATGCTCTCTGCTGCACTCTGGCCTGCACCCAGCTGAATCATTCTAATTGGCCTTGCCTCGACGGCGGGAGCAATTTCACTCTCTCCAATCCCATCGCAAACCTTCTCCCCCCTCCAGCCTATTGCCTCTAATCACTCTCCACTTTCACTCCTGCATTCTAGCAGCCCTCGCCCCTGCCCTGTGCTGCGCTCTTGGCAGAGCTTTGGAATGCATCAACAGGCCAGCGCTAAAAGTAGCCGGCCTGCAGTCCTCGTTGCAGAATCGCTTGCCCCTCTCACGTCGCCCTCTGGTCGAAAATGTTTACAGCAAATGCAAGCGCAGCGGAAAGGAAGAGGCGAAAGGGGAGGGGGGAGGAAGGCCCCTGAAGTGGCGGGGCCCCGAAATATCCGCACCGTCTCCTCTCCTCCCCCGCCCCCCTCTTTCCTACTCGCCCTCCTGCCAACTGTTGGAATCACACACAGCCTCACATACAAACCTCCGCTACAGCCTCCAACCCCCACGCTACTCCCCTCCTGCTTACAGCAGAGCAGGGGAGGTTGAGGGGCTGTGGCGGGGTAAAGGCGGTCTTTGTAAAATTCCACGAAATCCTGTACGCCCGAGCCTGAAGGCTGTGACGGGCGATTGTTGTTCGGTAGCGCGCACAGCCAGGCTGTGTAAGGCCCCCTTCATCCGCTGCACACACCCCCACCCCAGCCCCAGTCCCTCACCTGACAATTCGCATATACACCCGTCCTCCTCTCCTATCCCAACCTCCATCTCCCAAGCTAGCCCAAGCGAAATGGAGCCATATGCGGCTGCCCCCCCCCTTATCGAGGCCTTGTATCAGGGCAGCATTAGGCGGCGACCAAACAGTGCGCCAATCTTGTGTCCAGGGCCACTTTGGGAGGCAGACACACAGCTGACGACCTAAAGGCTCTCTAAGTGGCTCGTAACGGGAGGTTATTAGCGGCGCTTTGCCTATCAACGCTGTCATCAGAGGGGCTCCTGTAAACTGCGCCTATGCCGTGAGCCGCACTTGGGGCTTTTAGTGGCCCCGGAGAGCTGAGCTGCTGGCTTCTTCCTCAAGTGGTCCGGAGGCTGTGAACCGTAGCTGCGAGGGTAGCACAGGTGAGTAGGGCTGGTGGGGAGGGGAGGGAGGCGATACAGGGCTCCGGTGTGGATCAGTGCTGGAGTGGGGGAGGGAGGCAGCACAGTTTACAGGAGAGGCGGTGTGGAGAGCTCTGCTCCGAAGCACTCCACCTCCGCGCACACACTCCCTCCCCACCTCCAGGCTGGGATGGATTAGCTGAAAGGAGGCTCTCCCTGGGCTGGGAGGACAGTGGCTGAGGGCCCCCAGGTGAGCTGCTCTGGGTGGGTGGGGATGGCGCTTGTGGCCGGCGCTGCTTGAAAAGAGAAGAGTCTCAAGGCGCTTCTCAAGCTCACTCCGGAGCTCCTCCCTCCTCCTCCACCGCCACAATAGGCCCTGGCCCAACTTCCATTCAGCGTCTTGCCCAGGCCCTGCCCTCCTTTCATGCCCCACATGTGACGTCTTCCAAGGCCAACGCCCTCGCTTGCTTCCAGCGCCTTTGGCCAGCTTCCACTCTCTCTCCTCACAAAACACAGCCTCAATACCTCGCCCTGGCCTTTTTGCCCCTGCCCCCCTACTGCCCTGCCCTCTCTGTGCCCTGGAGGTCCTGGCCTTTGTCTACGCGTCTTTACAGCCGAGAGCAGAGACTCTTCGTGGTCTCCTCAATCCGCTCCTCCCCCACCACCCCTCAGCCCCAACTGGAGGGCGAACGGTAGAGGCCTGAGAACGGAAGCCTGGAGGATGAGGAGGGGGGAATCTGGGTTGCGGCTGTAGAAGGTCAGTGAGTGGAGGTAAGAGGAGGGGAGGGAAGGGGGCAGACACACACACAGTGCTCTTAGCCTCGATTCGACCAGCGGGGAGGGTGTGCGATGGATGTGCCTTGTGCGCTGGGATTGTGAGATGGTGTCAGCTCTCTCTCTCCCTCCCTCTCCTTCTTCGGCCTCGCCTGAGCCCAGAGCAAACTTCGTATGGCCTCCTTCCTGAGTATGCCTTGCATTGTCCGCCCGCTCTCCATCCTCCCTCCTGTCTGCGCCCTCTTCTACCGGCCACCCTCTCCTCCTGTTTTTCGTCTCCATGCACCCCCCGCCCGTCTCTAGGGTCGTCGTCAGGCTTTAATTAGGCGGAAGGACAGGAAGACAGTGCGGCCTAAGTGCCTCCTCTGAGTGCCCTGCGCCACTGTAAGGCTTCCTCCAGCCTCCTGACTGACTAGCAGCAGCTCTTCCGGGCGTGAGGCAACTGAAGCTGACAGTTCCCTTCTCCTCCTCCCCTCTTGCCAAAGCCCAGCCTCCCTAAAGCCTCTTCCTGCCTTCCCCTCCTTCTCCTCCCACTTCCTGCCACTAAACTTCGGTTCAGAGAAAACTCCCTCATGCCATTTCTCAGCCACCTTTAAAGTGCAATCTGAATTTCTGACAATTCATTATTTCTAAGTTGTTGCCGCTTTTCGAGTGTGAGTTATATTGTGTCTGCATGCACGCTGTAGGTGTATTAATGTGATAGGAATGGAATAGGATGAAGGTGGGAGCGATGGATGTCATGAGCCCGGTGTAGGCAGGGCAGTGTTAGCTATGCATGCAATGAGCGGGTTGTGCGTGTGGAGATGGCGGTACTAGCGCCATGTATCTCTGATAGGAGGCACTGTCTTTCCCTCGCCTTCCTCCTCCTCCATGCATTCTCCCTCCTCGCACACAGACACAGACAAGCACCTTCTGTAGCCTATGCCTGCCTCAGCGGCGGAGTCACGGGAGGGATCTGATTGTCTTCCTGCCCCACCCTCCTGCCCCCATTGTCCATTGTGCTCCAATTCCTGCTCAACGGAAAGGTCGTCGGAACAAAACAAAGTCTTCCTCGTAATAGGCCAGCTAAAGACTCCTGCTTTCGACGCCGTCCCTCATCATCATCGGTGTGTAGACGAACTAGAGGGGGGGGGGCAGCCAAGGCTTCTGTATTGATCTCCGGTTTCGGTCTCTGGCCCCTGCGCTCCCTGTGGAGCTTACAGCTAGTGGGAGGAAGGGGGGAGACTAGGAGAGGGGTTAGGGCCGTGCGCCTTCGGTCCGTACATGGTCGTACCATTCCTTCCAGCCCAGACTCCTTGCTACTTACTCCCAGCTCTCCCCTTCCCCTCTCCCCCACTTGCCCCCTCCCCCACCCACTCCCTGTCCTCTGGCCTGTAAAATTCGATACCCGGTCCCAGTGCCGCTCTCTCCTCAGTTCTCTCTCGCTCCCACCCGCCTTCTTCCTACAGGCACGCTTTCCCTTCCCCCACCCCCTACTATTCTCTCCTAGCTTTGCGTCAAGGCAGGGCGGGGCACCATTGGCTTTTTCACGAACAGTCTTTCAATTATAAGGCGCTCTATTTTCAACTCGGTTGCCGTGTTTCCGTTTTTGGCCCAGAAGCTTACGTGCGTTGGCTGGTCCTATTTCTGATCTGAGCGCGAGAGTGGAAGTCCTTCCATCGGCCAGTATTTGCAGCCTTAGAAGCTCCAGGAAGAGGAGACAAAGAGCGAATTGGAAAGCTGCTACGCCTGACGACAGCGTTAGCGACAGATTTTCTCTTTCCTCTTTTCCATGCTTCCGCCAAATGACTATATCCTGACCGGAGAACAAAGGCGAGAGTCCGAAATGGGCTTGAGGAAAGGGGAAGGGGGGGGGGGGAAAGGAGAAAGAAAAAAAAAAAAGGCAAAAAAGAGGGGGGGGGGGGAAACCCCCCCCCCCCCCCCCCCCCCCCCCCCCCCCCCCTGAAGGCATTGCCTATCGCGCCACTCCCACGTCCGGACAATGTAACTATATCCTAATTGCGACGACCTCCACCCAGGCCTCGCCATATTCCAGTCCCCAGACGACAGAAAGGATAGACCTCGTTTCCTTTTGAGGATTCAGTTCATGGGATATCATCGCTTGGCTGGAAGGGGGTAGGAGGGAGGAATTGTGAGGGTGGTAGAAGGGCCTCCCTGCCCCTGCGGGCCCAGTGAATTTCAACTCGCCCTCTTCCTCCTCCTTCGGTGTGCCCCCGCGGCCAACCCACATCCTCACAGGTCCCATCCCCGCAGAAGAAAAGGAGCCTCTTCCCCAGCCCAGCCCCGTCACTCAGGGGCACTCATTCCCAATGTTGGCGTGTCCATCTCCGGCGATTATCTCGCGTACATTGGCAACCAGGTCTCTCCCTCTCTCTCCTGCCCCATCCGTCCTCCTTGCCCTCCTCCTCCTTCTCCAAGTGCCCTCCTCCTCATTCCCAGGGCCCCATCCCCCTAGTCCCAGCCAGGCAGGCCATTTCAATCGCCTCCAGGGTCCTCCAGCCTATTGTAGCGGCCAGCCCATTGTCTGCTGCCCCTCCAGCCAAGTCTCGCACTGCACCGAGAGTCAGAGAGTCGACTGCCATGGACACGCCAGCCGGAGTCTTTGCCAGCAGTCCAGGTAACCAACCGCCTCCTCCCCTGAGACCCCTGAGCCTTTTGTTTCTGCTGATCTCCCTAGTGTAAGAAGTGAAGGGGGGCCAAGGGCGCAAGGTTAACCGTCCCCTTCCTCCGTTTCCTGTCACTGGGCCGGTCAAACTGGTCGCCTGTAAGAGGCGCGCAGTGCGGATGGGCGCAAACTCCCTCTCTCTACTTGCCTGTGTCCATTTTCGGGCAATTTGACGCCCTGAGAGGGAGAGGGGAACCGGTATTTCGCACTCCCTCCTCCTCGGAAGAGTAAGAGAGTGGCGGTTACCGGGGGGAGGAGCGGTCTATGCAGGGGGCGATTTGTATGGGGGGATTTGGAGAGGATGGACGTTGGTGGCGGTGTTGTGGGGGCGGGAGGGATTCCGGTCCGCCCAGAGGATGGACGGGGCGTTTTTTCCGCCCGCCGCCCAACCATCGCATTAGACACCGTCCGACCTTGTCCTTTCTCAGTCCTCCTCCCACCTCCTCCCTCCTGCCTCGACTTAGCAGCGCCCCTTTCCGATGGCGCTCTCCGTTCACCACCCGCTTCAACTCCCCCATCCCGGTATCCTTCTCTCTTTTGCGGCGCGGACAGGGAGACTATACGGCCAGTTCTAAATGCCTCTCCATCTGCTACAATACTCACAGGCCCCCTATTTGAGATCAAGTGGAATGGAGGGGATTGAGCTGTGGGAGCATTTATACGGCGCTAGCAGGCCTTACACAAACAGTCCTCTGCGCTCTGGGGGGTGGGGTGGCTAGGGCTCTTCAGCTAAGCCGCTGGTGTCTGAGCGCCGTGTTCAAGCGCTTCATTTCCATCTTCAATGGCGGTTCAGAACCGGCAATAGGCAGTGGGTGGACCTTGGGTGAATGAGGCCATTGATAAGGCAATGGGGGTTGGGGGGTTGGGGATTAGACGGCCCTAACATGGGCCTCCCTCCAATCAGGCACCCTCATCCATCGCACCAAAGTGGGCTAGAGAGCGTGCGCGCGGTGATTGTAAAGTGGGCGGACAGGACAGACTGCCCCCCTCAGTCAGAACCCCCCAGCTTGTGGCTATGGATTACAGGCGGCCTCTCTCATTGCCCAATTTCCCCCCGCCGCTGCGCATGGGCTAATAGTCGCGTGGGGGATGTGAGAGGCCTGGCAGCCCCTGTATGCTCACTGCTTCAATAGGCCTCAAATTGTGGCGCGCAAACACGGCCGCCCAAACCGGAATCACTGCGCCCGGAACACAGAAGTCGAGCATTCGCCCTAACCTACCCGCTTGCAGCCAGCTAGGATACCCCTTGTTCATGCCCCATAGGCAGCCTTTGTCTCGACGGGCACTAATGAGCCTCTGTATTCCACCCCCCTCCCGCCTTGAGATGGTGTGACCAGGCAGGAGGTGGGAACAATAGGAGGCGTGAGCGGTACAGAAGAGGCCGATGCCTGCACTGGATGCTTATCAAGACTGAGACAGACTCCATCATAGGACAAGGCTCTCTATCCTTCTATGGCTTCTGCTTGTCTAGCTTTCAATAGGCTCCCCTACACTCACTCCCCAGTCTACCAGAAAGAGAGTTCACTGACACTAATCAAGCGGGAGGAGTCTGCAGTCTCCCTATGCCTCCAATAAGTGGGGGGGGGGGGGGTGTAGACTCAGTAGCAGTGGCGGGCGGCCATAACTCATGCAGGGCGCGCATGTACGGAGCGCGGCGGAGCCTATTACCAGCCCCCTCCAACAGATAGGGGCCTTCGGTAGGAGTCAAGGGGAGGTCCCCAGGGAAGGAAGCCCTCCCCAGAAGGGGCGGCTCATTTTGTAAAGCGGGCGCATTGGACTATCCGCTGGATGATTGACCGGCCAGCCATGAGTCACTAGCACATACAGCTCGCCTTAAAGGCCTTCATCCCACTGGCCTTAGATAAGCTTCCGCTGCTTCTTAGACAGCTCACTGTGGCCTTCCAAGGCTTACAGACTCACAGCTAGCCTACCAAGCTGCTCCTCTTATGACGCCATAGATAAATGGGCCACTCTTTCGGCTTTTCTCTTTCTCAATCCCTCTAAATCAGGTTTCATAAGTCTTAGCTCCAAAAAAGGAACCTTTGTCAGCGGGAGCTTCCAAAGAGGGAAGCTTTGTTAGCGGCAGTGGGACCTCCTTTGTCAGCATTAGGATCCTTCCAGAAGACAGAAGCTTGTTGACGTTTGTGGACTTTTGTGCCGGGCTGGGTGTGTCTTCTTTTGCGGGACGGAAATAGGGGCTGGGATGGAACAAAGACAAGAACAATGGGTTAATAAGTTTAAGCCATTTGAGCCCTAGGCTAGAGGGGCGCGTGAGAAAAGATAAAGACATGCGTGTAGGGGAGGATAGGGTAGGGGTAGGGGAGCGGGGAGAAGAAGGGAGACAGGAGGGTCTTCCTTTTGCCTCATTGTCTCCGGCAAGCGGGGCAGCAGAGAGACAGGAAGGGAGAGATCAGATAGAGATGGAAGCATGGATGGCCTGAGCGGAAGCATGGCAGCCTTTGGCCTCCCTGGTCCAGCCTGCCTCTCACTACCAGCCCCCCTCTCTCATCATTCTTCTCTCCTCCTCCGTCCCTATCTAAGCCTCCGATTCCAGACATGGCCCTCGTGATGGCCGCGGCGGCGAAGAAAATCAAGCTGGAGAACCTCCTCCTCAACTCCCCACAGCACGCCCTCCTCGGCGCCCAGCACCAAGCCCTCCTCGGCGGCCTTGACCCTGCGCTCCTTCAGCAACAACTCGCTGCTGCCAGGTTCTTTCTTCCTCTCCTTCTTCTTCTCCTCACCCTCACGTCTCTCTTTCAAGGGATCTGAAGCCGCTGGGACTGGGCGAGCTTGGAGCTCCTCCAACGACAGGCTCCCCCATGGCAACGACGGGGCCGGGGACGCCGCCGGGGGCCCCGGGCACCCCCAACAACATCAACACCACCGCCTCCTACCACAACTGCAACCAGTGCGGCAAGGTCTTCTGGTCCGAGGCCTCCCTCAAGCACCACGCCTCCCTCTACCACTCCGAGAAAGCTTTCGTCTGCGAGATATGCGGTACCATTTCGTTTCCAAGCCCCCTTCCCTCTCTCTACCCGACAGCGGGGTCACGAAATTGGAAAATCCCGATTAATTAAAGGAAATAGTCCCCCTCTCCCTACTATCCTTAGCCCCAGCCTCACATGACAAGGGAGGGGGGAGGCTCTTTGTCGCCTCTTTGTCGGGAGGGAATAAAAAGAGGCTCAATTGGTGGACTAGAGGGCGGCTTTGTGCAGGCAAGGCCTTCCGCTTCCGCTCCAATCTGGCCGAACACCGCAGCGTCCACACCAGCCTCAAGCCCTACGTCTGCAAGTTCTGCGGCAAGAGCAGCCGTCTCAAAGGTACACACTGCATTTCACCTCATCACCTTTCTCATTCGCCTTTTGTTTTTCCTTTGGCTGTGTCCTGCTCATTTGGCCTTGACTCACGGGGAGAAGAAAGGGCTAATTGGAGGGAATCTCACAAAGCACATCCTGAAGCATCACAAGAAGGAGCAGAACGCCTACATCGGCAAGGACGACATCATCATCAAGAAGGGCAAAAAGTCCGTCAAGGACCCCGTCGCCGTGGACTTCCTCGAAAAGAGTTCCTCCCTCCTCCCTCCTTCCTTCCCCTTTTCACCCAGCCCCTCCCTCCTCAGGCATGCTGGTGCTGCCGGAGAACACGCGAGAGACGCCCACAACGCTGGCCGCCCCCGCCATCCCCACCTCCGCCGCCATGCAGCTGTTCACGATGGCCCAGATCGCGGCGGCCACCGGCGCCCCGCCGCCCCCCTGGGCCTCCGACAAGCTGGAGCAGGAGCAGACCTCCAGCGGGGACTCCGAGGCCGCCGCCGACGCCCTCGCCGTCTCCACCAGCCCCGAACCCTCCGACACAAACCCCACCAACTCCACCGACGACGCCTCCACCGACCACCACCCACAGACCCTCAACGCCTCCCCCACCCGCAAGCGCCCTGCCAACCACGAGCACCAGCCGCCCGCCGCCAGCCCCGCCGCCTCCTCCGCCTCCCCACGAACCGCCACCCCCACCAACTCATCCGCCTCACTCCCCATACCCCATCACCACCAGCACCATCACCCTCCGGGCGGCACCAAGTGCCTGCAGTGCGGCAAGTGCTTCCGCAAGCCCGCCGCTCTTCAGGTTCTTATACTGCCTTTCTGAATGGAGTGTTTTTTTATTAGAAATGGGCTTGTGCCAGGTGCACATGAGCGTGAAGCACCCGACGACGTCGGAGGCAAGCGAGGCATGCGGGCGAGAGGTGCCCAGCGGTCTCTCTGCGGATGCCCTTGGCCTCGACTCCACCCTGTCCAGCCTGGACAACCGAGTGGCTCGCCTAGAGCGACAGGTGAGCTGGGAGGGAGGAGAGATGTGGGGGAAGGCAGGATTGATGTGGGTGTGTGGTTGTAGGTGGAAACGTCGCTGGCCTCCCTGGGCTCCCTGGTCCAGCTCCAGGGCAACATGAACGCTGCCTTCGGCCGCTTCCGCGACGAGGTCACCGGACAGCTCAAGCACCTACAGGGCATCATCCTTTCCTCCTCCTCCTCCTCCACACAGGTTCTCTTCCTCTTCATTCCTCTCATCACACCCCTTCCCTCACATCCTTGCCTAATTCCCAGGAGCAGCCTCCGCCGTCGGCGCCGCACAGCGAGCACTCTGCCTCCTCGGACGAGTGAGGGCCTAGATGTCCTTGAAAGCACAAGATGACCCAGTTGATTTGTCTCCGCGTTTTTTTTGTCTCACGATGTTGAAAGGAATGCTTGGACTCCTGTTCATGCTAAGGCGCGCTGCTCACATCAGAGAGGTGCCCAGTGCTGATGCTATATCCCCAGAAAAACACAGGGCAAGGTCCCTTTTCTTCCTCCTCCTCTACTGAGTCTTTCTGTCCTTTTTCTGTCCTTCTCGCTTCACACATCCTGTACACATGCTTTTTTCTTCCATCCAGCCTCTTCTTTGGCTCTCCACCACCCCGCTGGCTTTGGCGACAGACGAACCCAGTGCGCTTTCCCTGCCGATGCCTGATATTCCTTTGCCACCTCTTGATATTCACATGCGCCCAGACCCGTAGTCACAACAATTCGCCACCCAAAGAGCCTCCCTCACCTTGTGCAATCGCTTTCTGCCTGTGGGAAATTTTTGTCTGCTTTTCCATCCAAATATCTCGCCTGTGTTTTCCCTGGCGCCCTATTTGGGCGGTTTTAGAGGGAGTTTTGGCTGATTGCAGCAGTGAGAGACTCTGTTCTAGTAGACCTGTATCCAAAGGTTACTCGCACTCTTGTCTTGTCCGATGGGGGAAGTCATATTCGCTTTGCATGATGTGAAGAAGCCCCACAAATAGCTTTAGCTGATATCTTCAGTTGCCTTTGTTCTCCTGGGACTCTACGCGATCACTTGGTCTCACATTCGTACTCTTTCTTCATCTCTCCATCTGGCCTCCCACATATGCTCTTACTCCGAAGAAAAGAAACGGAAAACACTGCAGTGCACCGGAATAGAAAAGACTGGAGCTAGAAATACAGGTGGGTTCTTCGTGTCTTCCCACCGCCACTCTCTCCACCGTCGCCACTACCTCAAACCCCATCTCATTTCACACGCAACATTCCACTCCCTTTTCCAGTGCCCATAAACTTGTCCCATTTTACAGCCAAACTACACACCACGTCGAAAATCATGCAAAAATTATCCAAAAATGAAACAAAAAAGGCAGCAGTGCACATGCATTGGTGCAAACAATTCCTCATTCTCTTTGCGAAGCTGGACGTCTAAGAGCCTAGGGCCCAGAGAAGGAAGGCCTAACGATTGCCGCGGCGCTGATTGGAGCGGCTGGCGACGTGTTTGGCGACACTGATGGTGGCCAGATTAACCGCCGGGGAGGGCGAGAAGAAGGGAGAGGGCGCCTCCGGGCTGGTGGAATCCGCTCTTAGCAGCGGTGCTACTGCCTCCCGCGTGGCTGCCAGCCTGAGCCGGTTCCTGATGAGGCGTCGTCTGGCCGTCCGCTCGTCTTCTGCTCATTCCCCCAAGCTTCACCAGACATCACCAGACACAGAGCAACAGCAAACGCAAGCCAAGCAACGGAAAGGACAGGGACTAGCGTGAAGTGAAATGAAGAGAAGAAGTGATGGAGGGGAGAGGATGGGGAGGAGACCTCTGGAGGCAATGCTGAGTCCACGACGGCGGACGATGAGCCAGTCGAGGGCGAGGGCGAAGACGGTGAGGCAGAGGAAGCCTGCGCCCAGCTGGTACGCCCACACCGGCACCTGTCAATCCACCCTTTCCTCCCCTCCCTCCTCTCACCCCCCATTGGAGCCTTCCTCGCCTTGTGTTGACTGGCGAGCTTCTTGCTCCACCGCTTGACAGACATCAGCAGGCTCCCCACCTGCTCCACCAAGTGGCCCACCACTGAGTAGATCGGGAACCCTAAGCGATGAAAGCTGTACATAATAACGGAAGAACTCTTTGCCCTATCTTTCTAGTAACTTCGTACATTTTCTCAGTTCTTTCATCAATTTTGTACGGAACATATTATTATTATTATTTTATTTATTTTCTAACACATGTCCCATCAAGAGACGTAAAAAACATAATACTCCCAATACATCAATTAAAAATAAAAATACGAATACATTAGTTAGAAATAAGTCGTCAGTTTCAAAACATTCCAAATATTGTATAACTGTGGATGATTGTCACAACGGCATATACAGTACAATGACAGCAAAATTGCAAGTTGTTGATGGGACGCAAATCTAATAGCTGTCCCTAAATCAAGGAAGGATGATGGGAAGGAACCGTTTTCCGTGGACACCTGAAGATAGTGCTGTAGCTGGGAAAGAACGTCCAGGCCAACGAGAGCCAGCAGATCACCTCCCAGAGCTACCTTAAATTTTCCTATACACTAACACCTACGCTTACCGATTACAAGTTTTACAGAATGTGTTCATTATGACTTTGCCTGCATCACTTGGCTTATAAATAAGCATTTAGCTCTAATTTCTAGAGATTTGGTGGCGCAGTAAAGTCTGTGTGCCTCGCTGTCTTGTTCATTAGCACAAACAATTCATTTAGGTCTGAGCAAAGAAGCTAGAAGGTCGTTCCTTCATATAAAATGGAAGTAAGGAAGCGAAATTCTCTCAAAAAGGAGCGAAGATGAAGGCCAACGTCTATGAGGGGAGTGAGGAGCGGGCGAGAGGTGAGGGTGACATTGTAGCGGGCCTCGGCCCCCTCCACAGCGATGAGTATGAGAAGATGGTTGCCGCACTCTGTGCCAAACCACCTGCACACTCCCCATCCTCCTCTCTTCTTCGCCCTTCTCCAATCAGCAGACCTTCGGCGTATGATATGCGCATAGAAGTTGGCGTATACTCGAGTTTCGTTCACAGTCCAGGCATGCAGACGCCTGTTCAAATTATAAGAATCCCAGTTGGCTTGCTCAAAACTGGCTGCAATTACATATCTGATTGCTCTCAACCAGCCTTTAGTTTAGTCACACCTCTCACAGCTTCATATGCTAATAAATTTCGCAACGCTTAAATTTTCATCTTGCTCTATCAAAAGCGCAAATGGTGGCGCAGCCGGATTGGATTTCGTGCAAACCAGCTAGGTGCAGAGGGAACCTGGAGGGTGTTTGTCGAAGGGCGTTGTCGAGGCGGCAGTAATCTTCCTCGCTGTGCCAGTCCCAGTCGGTAGGGGGAAGGCGAGGCGGCAGCGGGAGGCGGCGCAGTACAGCGATGCCCAGTCCAGCGCGCAGCTGCATCACAGAAGGTGTCTTGGAGGCAGGATGTTTAGAAAGGGAAGGGAGTAGTACTCTGGGGTTGAAGGAGAGGCGATGAGGGCGACTTTGCTGGCGCAGGAAGACGTCGTCAAAGCCGTCCCGGATGGCCTTGTCGATGCTGTTGGCAGTCGTCTTGCTCAATTCCTGCAAATCGCATTACCTCCATTCACCTGCGGATGAATGGATCAAAGGTATCGCATTTCATGATCTTGACTTGAAAAAGGTTTCAACCAATCGATTGTAGAATCAAATATGATGAGCGAGGCCTTAGTTTTGTTAATATTTTCTTTCTCGATCCATCTATTGCCAGATGATTCAGTTCCGTGTTCTCAGCAATTGTAAAGCAATGCAGTGCTACCTGTGAACGAAGCTGTGAAGCTATTCCTCTTCGAAGCTAATAAGCTGGACACAATGGTTAGACACTGCTCATATAATTTATGCCAACTACCCAAAGCCTCCCAAAGGCCATCAAAACTTGAGCTGATAAAGCGACAGGCATTCTATCAAGTATGAGGAGCGAGGTTAGAATGTGTTTTATTAATGTTTTCTTACTCGATGGTAGGATCGCTATTAGGTTCGAATCGAAATCTAGTTCTCTTCTAATGCTTGCAAAAACATTTTAAATCAAGTTCTAATTATCCCGTTAAGATAATTGTGTAAGCAAAAGCGAAACCTGATGCAGGTCGCAGATATAGGGTAGGTCGAGGTAGGGCGTGCATTTGGCCTCATAATCGGGGTCGGTGGCCGGTGTGGGGAACTGGCAGGGCGGAACTGCCGCCGAGAGCATGGCCAAAGCTGCCAAGCCTCCCCACGCTTTGGGCATTCAAACGGCCCTCTGCCTATTTCCTTTGGTCACGGCTACTCATTCTCTCTACCTCTGTCATCCCTCAAACACCCACCACAACTCAATCAACATTTTGGAGACTTTGTACTCATCCATCCATCGAAAAACGCCAAAGACTCGAAGAATCACAGTAAAGCATACAAATGTTCATGTCATCTGAGGAAGAAAGTTTGGGCGTTCATTCATGACGGCCAGAGTCTAGGAGGAGGGGGAGGAGGAGAAGAAGGAGGGTAAGTGTTGGAGGGAGAGGTTTGATTGACGCTGATGGCTCCCTCAGAGGCGTTGCCAGGGGCCTGAAAGGCAAGTAGGCAGCGGCGGATAAAGGGCTTCCCTTTCTACGCCAGGCCCCCCTCAATGGTTCTTTCTACTCAAAGCTGCTGAGCCTGGTGGAGTAGGAGTAGGGAGGAGAATGGAGCAAATCCCCCTTCTTTTAGCACCCTGTACGGCGAAGGGCATTCCAATCCCCCCGCCTCCCAATCCTTCCGCTGGCCGAACGGACAGGTCGGCCTTCTTCCTGTTCCGAGAAGGTATGCAGGAGGGGAGGGAAGATTTCCCCAGAGAGCCTCCGCCGCAATCCCTCCACTTACTCCGCCCCTAAGCTGCCAGGCACCGGCCACGTTCGCCCCTTTCCCACCATTTGCCCAATCCCCCTAACTTGCTGTCAAGATGTCGCTCCCTCCGGCCGTCATTTTCCCAGCAAGGGCCTCGCTCAAATGCCTTCCAGCTGCCCCAGTGTGTGAAAGGGCAGGGAGGGGAGGCGATTTTTCCGGAAACAATCAGCCTATATGGAGCTGGCGCATTCTCCCTCCAGCTCTCCCTCTCTGGACCTGTCACTGAAGGCGGCTTCTCTATTGATGAAAGCAATAGGCGCCTTCCAGGAAAAGAGGGGCTCAGAAGCAGGCCTCAAGGCCAGCCAAAGCTCTCGCATATCAATATTTCCACCCTTCTCTCAGCCTAATACAAATATGAGGGCAAAAAGCTGGCCAAATCTGAGCCTAATGCGCTCTAGTCTGGCCTAATTCTCCTGGCAAAGAGAGGCAGAAAAAAGGAGCGAAAGAGCTAGGAGCTAGGACTGCTGGTGAAATGGAGCCGGGAAGGTCGGGCCTTCCGGAGCCTCTCTGCCTTCCTTCCCCTCCTTCCAGTTCCAGACCGACCTCTTGGCCTAGCAGAGGGCAGAAGTGGGCGGCGGGGCGACGACGGGTACTCCAGAACTCCGCCCACAAATGAGCCTCCGGGCACTTGACGGCGCCACTAGCACACACACACGCACATTTCCACTTTCTCTCCCCCTACCCCTCAGTGCCTCAATCTCTGTCCTACAAGGCGCGGGTAGAAAAGGAGGCGAAATTGGGTTAGGGCTTCCGCCGCCTGAAACGGTTGAGGAAGGAAGGGGAATGGATGAGTTTGTGAAGGTCGAACAGCGCCTTCGACTGAAAAGATGGCAAATCGCAGCTGACAAATCATGCATTTCCAAGTTGCCGGGACTTCTTTGCTGCGCCGCTTCTGCTGCACGTCCGGAAATGTTTGGCTTTTTTCGAAAGGCTCAGCATACATACTTGAGTAGGTGGTACCTTAGCAATGAAATGAAAAGTTCAAACATTTAAGAATATGAGCTGTTTGATTTGTTGGTCATGCCTATTTTATTGGAAAGCCTAGTTTGCTACTTGTAAGTATGCGAAACCTTTTTGCGAGCGCAATTTTTCATATCTGTATGCAATTGAAACAAAATTGCAGTTTACATTTTATGCCACCGAAGTAAATATGATTAGAAATTGGATTATATTGGATTCTTTTTTTTTCGAATTAAAAAAGTTTTTTTCGAATTTCGCAGCCGAAAATTTAGACCATGCGCAAAGGCAGTTGGACAGGTGAGCCAGTTAGGCCTAGTACCAGTCGTGAAAGAAAAAGAGTAGGAGGATGATGGCAATGAAGGCCAAGTAGACAAAGAGGGAGAAGAAGCCCGCCGCCCGAGCCACTGCCGCCCACTCCTCCACCACCTTAATCCATCAAGCAACCTCACTTCCTTACCAAAACCTCCTTTGCCAACCCTGCCGATGGGATTGAGCAGGCGATCTCTGATCTGACGCAGGAGGGCGTTCGCCTCCCGCAGTTCGGCCAGAATTTCCGTCTGCAGCTCTCCTTGCGGCGCCAGCTCCGTGAGGCCTTGCTCAGCCAGCACTGCGCTCAGCTCCAGCCCCAGCGCCGACTTCAGCCCATTCATCGTCTGTCCACCATTCTCCCCTCAGCTCTTCAGATTGAAGGAGGGCAGGAAAGGGCAGACGAGCTTCTCTGGAGGGGTCTTGGGGGGCTGGGGACGAAGTCGAGGCTGGTAGCGGGCCAGTGTGAGGAGAATGGGTGGTGGACTGATGCCGCTAAGGGCTCGTCGCTCCAGGAGGACGAGGCTGGAGGCTGTGATGGAGGAGCAGGCGATGATGAGCATCAGGCTGATGTAGTAGAGGCCTGCAAAGGAGAGGAAGAGATGGTAAATGGGAGAGGGAAGATGAATAGATGAGGGCGTCACCGATGAGAGGGACTTCGCTGCCGCTGCCCTTCTTGGTGCTGAGGTGCTTGGAGGAGAACTTGGGCAGGAGGTGGGAGATGGAGAGCATCAGGATGCACATGGACCTATAGTTTCTACTCTGGACCTTTAAAATGAGAATGAAAAGTGGAGAAGGGCAACATGAGAGTGGTAGTGCCCAGTTTGAACTTCGATTTTCTCAGCCCCGGCGTTGTACTACCGGGAAAGTGAAAGCCTCAACTGATTGCCCTTTGTATTGCCTCCATCTAAATACTCTTCCACTACCGATTACTGCCACGATGGTGATGATGGCAGATGGCAGTACGAAGTTGAAAATGTAATAAAACGGCTCTCTCTTAAAGCACATGAGCAATTTGATGAACTGAGGCAGAAGGGGATAATGGCGGGAACCCGAATGACCAGGACAAGGAACATGTCGGGCCAGAAGAGGATCTCTCCGGGTTCATCGCCCTCGTACTGGGAGATGACACGAACGTTGTAGGCGCTGAGGAGCTCCCAGTCCGGGTTCTTCACGTACTCCGTCAGATCGATCTCCCGCTGCTCCATGTGATAGTCCACCGTGTTCAGCGAATGCGCCCTGAAAACTGACAGTTTGAGTGCCTCAAAATAGAGTTCAAGAATCGGAATAAAGGAAAGAGCTAAAGTGAACCAGGAAGTAAATTCTACGCTGCAGTTCTGTTCATCGAACGGGAACTGTAAGCTTTCAGTGAGAGGAAATATTGGCATTCTAGGAGCTTCAGAACCTTCTTGGCGTTAATGTAGCAGAGGGAGTAGGATATGAAAGGTTTGAATTGTTTCACCTCCCCCGTATGCTTCACCTTCACATCGATTGTGCTCATAGTAGCGAACTCCACTGCTAGACTAGAATTGACGTTTGATCACTGCCATGGCCAGCAGCAAGCTCAAGGCCAAGCTCACTTATACTGGCAGGAAAGCTCCGGCGTCCAAATTTGGGACTCTGGGACAAAAATCTCCTTGATCCCCGCAAAATCGTCCGGGTCCCAGCCTATGAATTCATCCTTCCACCGCAGCTCCATCAGGCCGGAGACTTTGATGCTGTTCTCCGAGTCTCGCTAAAAACATTCTGCAATCCGCATCGCTTCTTCTTACTTCAGTAGCTGACCACTTGCAAGATCTCAAAGATCTGATTGAAGAAGGTGATGTTGGTCTGGCGCGTAGGGTCGCGAACTGGGCGAATCTCCCGCGTGTAGTCCTTGAACAGGCGGCTCCACAGGGCGTAGTGGCTCACGTTTCGCAGCGCCTCCAAGCTCCAGCCTCGTCCCTCTTCGGCTGCTATTTCATTCCTGCTTCTCTAGCATTTTATGCCTCCAAAACCAAACTACCAAAACCAAGCCAAATTGTGTCGAAAAAATGTTTCATTTTAAAATTCAAAAAAGTGAAATTTAAATTTGGTTTGCTTCACAGTGAAAATGTGGGGATGGAAGCGCACAGAATGTCGGCGGCGTCGTCGTCTTTCGGCAACTCTTGCAACTCCTGCAGGTCCTTGAGAGCCCCGATCTGGCTCTTAAGCAGCTCCTGCTTGGCGTTCTTGGAGAGACTTCCGGCCTTGGCCTTCTCGCGGGACACCTGGCCCCAGGCTGAGCTTGCCAACAGCAGCAGCAGCAGCATCGGAGGCCTGACAGAGCGCAATGCGGGCTGGGAGAGATTTCTTTCTGTGAAGAGGCCACTTGTCCGCCCCTTGTTTGCCAGCAAAGCAGCTCTGTCTGCCTCCCTGCCCTTCCACCCAGAGGGAGGCTAGGCTTTCATCCAGTTTCTCAAGAGGATGCCGCCTGCCGGCATTTGTCATGCCTCTCCGATTGTTGAAAGGCAGGGGCTTCAACTGCTTCTCTCCCTAGCTCCTGTGCAAAAAAGAGAGGAGGTGGAAAAGCTTGAAGCTGGCTACCGTGCGGCGAATGGAAACGGAATTATTGTATAATTGTTAGCTGTCTTCATTGCAAATGATGAACAAACATGTTAGAGCAGTCAGTAAAACTAGAGGATAAGTGAATGAATTAATCTTCTTGCGGAATTCTCAAATTTGTAAATAGGAAACCCGACAACGTGTTAAACTAACGCGATATTTCTGATCCCAACACATTAGTAGTTTATGATGAAATTATGTTGCATTGTTTTCAGTTTTTAGTTGTTTTCTAATAACAGGAAGTGACATTGCCTTTTACGTTAGCTGTGACCTGTATGACGAAGTTTGACAGCTGTCATACGTAAGTCGTGGTTGGATCGAAAAGGGATATAAGGTAAAAGACATGGGCTCTTGGAAAATTGCGCATTGGCCTGCATATTATTTGCTTTTGTCACAGGTCACATTCCGTTAGTTTTTGACTGCGGAGCGGCCCGAAGGCCTATATATTTCTTGTCTTTTACAAATAAGACGTTGCAGCTGCATATGTTGCTTCTGCCTAAATTAAAATATTAATTAAGTTGCCCTCCGAGCTACTGCTAACATGAGCAGCTGAACTGAACCGAATGACTGCAACAGAAAGTTAAAGAATACCAGATTCAGGAGAATTTGAGCTCAAAGTTAGCTTTTCAAAATTCATCATCTCCAGAAGATGTTTTAAAGCCCTGTAACCCATTCTTTTGCAAAATGATTATACAATTATGTATGTATGTATTATGTAATCCATGATGTAATTGATCATGTAATTGACAAAGGTATTGGTTAACCGCTGAATTCTTTAAGATCGGGTGCGCCATAAAATAGGGAACACAACTTAAGAGGCGGTTAGCGAGAGGATTCAAAAGGAGTATTTTACAAGGTTCTAGTAGGGAATTGTGATTGGTTGTAATCTCACCCTAAGAAACCCTGGCCAAAAATTTGGTTTCCTTGCAGCGAAATGACCTCTGGACCTCTGCATTACCCGATAAACGATTTTTAGCCAATTTCACCCCATTTTCTTTTACTAACGCCAGATTATTATATATCAATTGAACGGCGAAATTTCTAAAAAAAAAATTAGGGCACCATAGCACCATTTAATTTCACCATAGCAAAAGTGCCTTATGTCATAACATAGTGCGAATCTTGTGCAGAAAGGCCTCAATAGTTTTATGTGTCCACACACTTTAAAATTTCTTTAAATGTTTTCTAGACCAAAATTGAGTGAGAAATTCAAACTAGGAAGAGTTATCCTTCACAAATCACGGGAAATATGCGGAAATAATGATTTTTGACAAAATGCTGAAAATTGAGATTTTGGAAATTGATAAAAACATGAGCCATATTTTGAGACACAGTTATATCCATAATGCTTCAGTTTAGTGAAAGCGACGAGGAAATGCCAGGTTTTGTGACTTGAACTCACCTAAACTCAATTTTCACAAAATTTCGACCTCCCTTCACGTTTGCAACTGTTGTGATTTTAAGGGTTGTTATAGTGCAAGCAATTGCGAATTTTATCAAGGTAATAGGGTTGAGAAATGGAATGTATTGTATGTCCGTAGTTTCTGAGTCTATTTGAGTGAGTCTATTTCTGAATAATTTTCGTCCAACTTTGGCGGAATTACTTTAAAATTTTTGAAAATTAAGATTCTGCAAGAAAAAAGAGGGGTCAAAAAATTTAGGTCCGCCCTTATCTGTGTATTCTCAGAAAACGCCTTTTAATTATTTCAGGCATGGCTAAAAAATCATTTCAAAAAAGGTTTCCTCATAAATTTTTGTGTGCTGAATCTGATACAAATTTATACGCTACAATAAAGTTTGTATTTTAGCGAATTTTGGCCTGTAATTATCTATAATTAAGGCACTTGACGCCATTAGCGCGAGGATAATTGTTCGCACCCATTAGATCGTTACGCTCCCAGGGCCCAAAATCAAAATTTTGCGTTATTTTTCGATTGTATCAAAGTTATGTCATTTCAAAGTAAATTACCAGCTTGATGCACACACTCCGCGTATTTTTGGTAACATGTCAATTCTGGCGGCTTCACAATTACTTCTCACACTCAAAATTGAATTCGTCTATAAGTCAATGCTCTTTATAACTACAAACACTTTTCTGCCCTTACCTTTTGAATGTTCATTACATCAAAATAATTATAATAATCGACATTTTTAGTCACAATCAGATTATTTTTCGACTTTTTGAATTAGAAGAAGATATAAAAGATGTGGCTCCTGTGCTTGCTGCTCATCAGCTGCGCATGCTTGGGGCAAGCCTGGCCAGCGGGCAGCTTCACGGAACCCGACCTCCACCGACTCCTTAGAGACTACCAGCAGGTTCGCCTCCCCAACTCTCCAATATTCCGCCCTTGTGTGCCCTGCCAAACCTGCTACATCTGTGTGCGCCTTTTATCTCTTCATCTTTGCAAGTACATGGAGTGCGAGCACATTCCGTCTGGCCACTACTGGCAGGCAAGAAGTGAGTGCAATGAGCTGAGAGAAGAGAGTTGGTGAGTGAGTGATGATTTGCCCGCGTTGCCCTGAGCGGCTGTTCGAGGGTGCTCTGGAGGTCCGTCTGCACGCCCTCCGCTACCATGTCGGCCTTGAGGCCGCCGCCTGGACCTGCGGGGCCTGCATCTTCTCTGCCGCCGCATTCCCCGACGTTCTCGCCCATGCCCTCCTCGAAGGTCACCATCCGGACACCATCGGGTTTCGTCACCCCCTAAAGACCCACAATTGAAGTTGGGGAAGAGAAGCAGCTGATTTGCAGAGGCAATCAAGCGACAGATCTGCTTGAGGAGCTGGACAGTTTGCTGGAGCCGAAATCAGCGTCGGCGTCGCCTAATGCGTCGCGGGGGGAGAAGAATCCTACGGCTGACCCCAGAAGCCCTCCGACGACACCCACCGATGTGGAGCAGGCACCTCTAGCCACTCATCAGCCACCGCCCCACTGTCCAGACCAGCCTTCCGAACGTCCGAAGACTCCCACTCCTCCTGCCTCCACCGAGCCCTCTTCCCCGGCTGTCCCCATTCTCCAAGCACCCCCTCCTCCGCGCGTCAACCAACTCCTTTCCTGCACCCAGCCTCCAAGCTCGCCGCAAAGCTCACTGGAAATGCCGCCCTTTCCCTGCAGCCAACCACCGCTCTCGCCCATCAGCCCATTCGAGCCGCCCGCCCTCCCTCCTCCACTCCAGCAGCCCAGTCAGTCTTCCCAGCCAGGCTCCTCCAATGCCTTTCTTCCGCCGCCTCCTTCCGGGGAGTCAGTGGCCAGCCGATTTGTCCGCTATCGCCCGCAAGACTACCAGACCCCGTGCAAGCCCGCCCCCGTCGCTGAGATAGTGATCGAGGACGTGGAGGAGATCTCCAAAGCCCCACCCCCGCCACCCCCGCCGCCTCCCAGCAGCCGGAAGAAGAGGGGCTGCAAGAGCGGCGGCGAAGAAACCATCTCCTGCACCCGCTGCTCCTTCAGCGGCAGGGTATGTGGGTAGGGCGGGAGGGATGGAAAGGTGGAAGAGGAGAGGAGTTGCAGGTGTCCAATCGATCGCTGCAGATGATGAGCCACGTGGCTTCCTGTCTCAAGATCCGACCTTTCCAGTGCTCCGAGTGTCTGCGCACCTTCTGCCACACCTTCGCCGCCAACATACACATCAAGTCATACTGCTCCACTGCCACCCTACAGCTACGCAATAGGTCTCACCCCTATTCATTCCACTCTTTCAACAAAACCATAGCAGCCCCCGATTGCAGGGAGGAGGATGACCATGCCATGCGTGAAGGCATCAAGCTATGCTTTCCGGGCGAACATTTTACTTATCGCGGCCTTAGAATCTAGCTGTCCTCGTTTCCTGCCTGCACTGAGTTATTGGAACACACGATTACTAGTATCATCACCATTATAACGTGTGAACGGGGGAAGAAAAAAAGGTCTTGGGGCTCGGTGAGCAGCTATTGGTCGATAGCCTGCTCGGTGAGTGGCTATTGGTCAATGGGCCTTGGGAGGCAAAAGGGGCGTGTTTGGGGGCAGGGAGCGCTGGAAAATGAGCGCTTCCTGCGTTAGGCTGGCTGCGCTGGAGGCTGGCGCGACGAGCTCATTACGAATTGTTGAGAGTCTAGAGTTGAGAGTATGGTTTCTGGACTGGTGGATCGGGCTCTGATGAGCGTCGCCAAGACTAGCCTCTCTACTGCAAGCTCCAGTTCATCTTCAAGCTCCACCAAGGCCAAGTGCCAGCCCAAGGGTTTTTAGCTTGTTGTAGGCAGGTAGGTGGTATGAAAGAAAAAGAGGTTTGAGGCAAGGTGGTCCGAGCCTCCGAGCTGATGGAGTTGGAGGAGCCGCAGTGCTCCGAGTGGATCATCGTCGATAGCTGGAGCGAGGGTCTGCTTTTGAGCTCTTGCCAGCTTTGCCCTTATTGGGGTGAGGAGGGGGAAGATTGATTGCAGGTGAGGAAGAGGAGGAAGAGGCCATCAAGTTCGTCTTCAAGGGCGTCAAGGAGGAGCAGGGCGTCGAGGCGGGAGCAGGCTTCGAGGAGATGGAGATCGACGCCGCCGACTCCGACATCAAGTTCGCCGTCAAGGAGGAGCCTAGCGACGCTGCTTCTCCCACAGCCTACTCCGGTGCCCAGGCTCCCAAGGCCTCCTCGCTCTCTGCCGCCGTCGCCGCCCCCGAGCCCTCCGAGCCCCTCGAAGCGCAGTCCCCAGAGCGCCCCGGGTCCGAGTCCCCCGAGCTCCCGGAGCCCTCAGTCTCCATGATCCACGGCTACGTGATCGATGGGTTCTTTGTTTCTTTCGATCTAAGCTCGGGTTCAGTCCCTGCTCATTACCCCCGCCTTAGCGTCCCTGCCCCTCCCCAGCCCCCTCGCATTCATCGCACCCAGACCACCATCACTCTCGATTGAGCTCCTTTTTTGTCTCTCTGGCCTCTTGCCAATTTTTTCTTATGTTGACATGTTGCCGACAAATCTGGTCTTGTTTTAAAAATGAATCAAAAGAATCAATATGCACAAATAGCATTTTTGGTGAAAAACGAGTGAAAATGGTTATTTAAACTCGAAGCGCGCCTCTTGATTATTATGGCCGATTAAAAAAGTAGGATTGGAATTGGAGATTGGTTAAAGTAAGCATATTGTGGATTAGTGAAGCGGGGTTTTGCGAGTAAAATGCGCAGTGAGGGTGGCTACAATGGCTGCAAAGAGAAGGAGGAGAAGGAGGAAGATTAGAATGGAGTGGCGGTGGCAGCAGGTACAAGCTGACTGCTGCATTTCACGGCGGCGCCGGCTCCGACGTGTTCGCAAAGGCTTTGCGATATTCTGTTCTCCGTCCTGCACTTTGAAGGGCGATTAAAAGGGAATGCAGGATGTCCGCTTAGAAACTTGAAAGTAAAAGGCAAGGACCTTGTAGCGCAGCGAGCTGGTGCCGCGGAGATTGTAGGCGGGCCGGCGACGACTGGCTACCTGCTCCATGCTTTAGACAAAAGCTTAGGCTTTAGTTTGGGTAGCTGAAACTGAGCAAATTGGGCAGAGTTGGAAAAACTGGCGCGTGCCCTAGCAGCAAGAAACAAGTGGGGTTAGGGAATGGAAGGGCTGTTTGAGATTTTTGGGCGGCAATGGCATGATACCAATTCCTTAGTCTCGTTCTTCTGCAACTGAAGGACGTTACCAGTTGATGTTTTGGATGTTGTTTCTGCCCATCGCGGGGCGTGTTATACCAAATTTTATTGCTTGCAAAAAGAGATCAAAACAGCACTTTCAATACCTTAAAGCAAATCAAGACCAGTTTTAAAAAAACCTGATTGCATTTTAGCATAGCCACCGTGAGATCGTAAATCGGAAGGTTCGCGAACAATGGTATTGAATATGATAAAATCTTTAGAGTGTTGCCATAAAAAGCGAAATTCCGCTTGGTTAATATTAAAGCCAGCTTGTTTCACAAAACATAGGCCTTCAGTCATGTCAGAAATGGTTAATAGTACGCGCCCAAATCTTTCCCAAAAAGCCCATGGGATAATGTTAGAAATTTGAAGGTTGGTCAATCTACAATTAAACCTAATGTACCATTCATCATTGATAAGATGATACTGCTGACACTTCCACTTTGAAAACTCAAATGCATTTTGTCTATAACTTAAATAAAACTGGCAAGATCTAAGAAGCTGGTCATTAACGGTATGCACATTTGTCCTGAGAAGTCCATCCTTGTCCACGAGAGATTCATGCAGGCAGCGTACAGTTTCAATATATGGGCTGGCTCCAATGTCGGCAAGTGAAAATGGAGCGAGGTGCGAAGAGTTCATTTGCTCCAGTTTGTGGGCGATGCAAAAAGCAACCAAGTATTCGGTTCTGCGAATGAGGCAGATTTCGCAGTTGCAGCCAACTCCGCCGTTTTGCGGACATATGAGCTGTCCGTCTCTCAGCAGCCCATCGCCCTCCATATTTTGCTCCATTGGTTCACTTCTTGTTCGCTGGCTTTTTGGCTGCTGTCGATGGGGCAAAAGCAATGCTGCTTTATCGTTTGCAAAGAAACTTCTAGACTATGAAAACTTGTGAATGTCATAGAAATTGTACATTTGCAAAACTTGTCAGATAGCATGCGAGCCTGAATGAGCGAATAGTAGAAAGCATGAAAAGAATTGAAAAAAGCGAAAAGCGTTTTTAAATCGTCCTGCTCCGTTGACGGGTGGTAGTGCTGAATCATTCCGGGAGCATTCCGGGAGCATGTGGGGGGAAAGCCTCGTCTGGGTTCCACTCTTGGAACAGGTAGTTCCACACCGGCGGATCCAGCATGTTCTCCCTCTAAAATTTAGCATGAAAGATGAAATTTTAGTGTTTGAAATTTTGAAAAGAATTTTAAGAGCATACTTCAGTAGTGAAGAGATGTATCTGGTCAGGGCTCTTTAAGGCACAACTGGCAAACTTGTCAGGAGTTATCTTTTGAAGCAAAAAATCCTGTAACCAAAAACTATACTACTTCTTTCATAGTGGTAGCAAATGGGACAATGGAAAAAGGGTGTCAAACCTGAACCATGGTTCGCATGGTCCCCTGTTCGTAATTCAGTTTGCACGAACAAGTTTTCACTCCGGCTCTGTGATTCACTTCATCGACGTAGATCAGTAGCATGAGCCTGCGCACGGCAACGTAGGTCCACCTTTTGATGGGAGTGCTGCAATTCAAATTCTGTACACTAACTGAACTTGAAAATGGGCAAAATTGAAAGGTTTTTACTAGGGGAAGACTTTGTCGTACCACATGTTGAGACGTTTTCCGTAAACCAGGGTTTGGTAAACAAAATAGAGCTTCATGGACGGTAGTCATGCAAAATATTCTAAACCAGATTTAACTGGCAAGAGTATTGATTGACAAGTGGAACAAGAAAATTGTTTATTGCACAAACACAAATGCAATACAAAATGCGCTTTTTAAATATGAATGTACATGAAAATGCTTTTTCAAGTAACAGCCGTAAAAACAAAGTTTTTTTGGTAATTTGTTTTTAAAATTTTTATGATAAATTTTTTAATTTGAAATTTTTTTGGATTTTTAAGGCTGTTGCCTTAAAAGCCGACATAGGGGAACCCATGGACCACACCAAACTCTGGCCAGTCTTCCTTCTTCTTCTCCCGCTCCTCCTTCTCCTCCTTCTCCTCCTTTTCTTCCTTTTCCTTCTTCTCCTCCTCCTTCTCCTCCTTCTCCTCCTTCTCCTCCTCCTTCTCTTTTTCTTCCTTCAAAGAACACCCATTTCAAATAATCACTTGAAGCAGATTGCTTTTACCTCCTTCTTTTGGCTAGGAACTATCAGAATTGCGGTTTTCTTGACACCGCCTTTAAACATCGTCATCAGCACGGGCAGAGTTTCCTTTGAACCAGTCAAAAATAAAGGGGCTATTATTTGACTTGATTAAAATTAACCAGAATGGTTGGAGATGAGGGTGGTGAGGAAGGCGGAGTGAAGAGGTCAAAGAAGTTGCCGCTGCAGATGGTGTCGGCGTTTTCTGGGACAGCGTTGACGCCCACCTCCCATGCAAACTCGACGTCCTTGTACACCTCTTTCAGCTCCTTTTCCAATTCTTCCTCGTCCAACCATCCCTCCTCCTCCTCTTCCATCCACCTCTCCTCCTTCTTCTTCTCCTCCTCCTCCTCCTCCTTCTCCTCCTTCTCCTCCTCCTCCTTTTTCAAAGCACACCCATTTCAAATAATCATTTGAAGCAGTTTGCTTCTACCTCCTCCTTTTGCCTTGGCTCCATCAGCATCGAGCATTCCTTGGCACCACCCGCAATACTCGAAATCAGCATGGGCGGAGCTTCCTTCAAACCACTCAAAAATGAAGGGGCTGGTAATTGATTTGATTGAAATGAACCAGAATTGTTGGAGATGGGGGTGGTGAGGGGGGCGGGGTGATGAGCCAAAAGCAGCCGTCGATAATTTCCGTGCTCATTTTAACGTTCTGCCGCTTGGCTAACTCAAAGACCTTCTGCTCCTCCTTCTTCTCCTCTTTCATCTCCTCCTTCTTCTCCTCCTTCTTCTCCGTCTCCTCCTCGTTCCATGTCTTTGCCTTTACCAACTTTATTCCTCCATTTCCAAAAATGGTTTGAGGGCTTGAAAAAGTAACTTACAAGAGGGGAGGGCAGGGTGGCTGTTATGCGTTTGATTAGAATCGTGTTGAGAGCGGCCCGCGTGAAGAGAGAGATCACGCCTCGCATGTACTGGTACACGCCTTCCTTGCCTCTACTCACCACCTCCTGCAATTTATATCCGTATAGATAAATTTGAGTTCTATGCAAATCTTAAAATTACATCCTGCAGTGCAAGGTATTCATCCACCACATTCATCCGGTCAAAGTCGGGGGCAAATTCGTTCAGTCGCAAAAAGACGTAGGTGACAAAGGTGAAAAAGTCCAGGCACACGAGTTCGGAGTTCTAAAAATTAGGGTTGGTTGTTTAAATTTTACACATGTTCTGCTAGTCAAGGTCTAAACGATAGAGTGAAGGTATTGAAAAATAGATTTGTTGCTTGCATTGTTTGCGACCATGTCTTCCACGTGCTCTTCTTTCGCGAAAGGGTTGTTGTTGGCCCGGCTTTCCTTGCTTTGCCCCTTCTTGCAGCTCAGCGACTTCGACTCGCTCATTGTACTTGAATCTTGCTCTAGAGCTTGTAAAATGAGATTTCCTAAAAGGCATTTGATTGGAAAAGAAAGTATATATTTTGGCCAAGATAAAGCCAGTTGTAAATCATATTTGACACTGCTTTTTGAAAAATTTACTTGCATCAATCCAAACAAATGTTTCAAAAATAGGCAAAAACATTTCAAAACAGTTAATGTGCTTGAACACATGCTTGTGCAAGCTGAAAAAGTGTGTGCAAAAGGTGAAAAAGTGCGCAACATAGAATGGTTAGTTTGGTGGTCCTCTTCTATTTCTTCGTGTGCACCAGCTGCTCCATTTTTATGCAGCATTCCTGCAATGTGGCTGCAACATTGATAGGTCTCGAAGCGTCCATGCCTGTGCCCTTTTCCGTTTCGTTGGCTTGTTGCTGTTGAGCTGCTCTTCCTTCTGAAAAGGTGGAGAAAGAAGAAACGCAGTTTGAGGAGGTGCAGGGCATGTTAGGATCGGGGCTGCGAGCATGACTGGAGATGGTGATCATTGAATGGGGACGATGATGGACGATGAATTGAGGCGGAGGCGTTTGGAATCCCGATCTCATCGACTCACGGTCCACCATCATTCCGTTCAGCTCCTAAAAAAGCTTTCGTTTGCCTCACTTTTAATTCGAATGCAATCCTCTCAAAATATGACTGAAACTTGGACGATCCTTTTGTACTGATCAGATTGAAGCAGCTGCTGCGTTTGACGGATAAACTGTTCGCAAAAGTAGTCTTCCCGCGGATCGGTTTTCTGAAAATGCCTTTACAATATGCTCAGAGCACTTACATTCGCTATTCACTATGGTGAGGGTTACCTGAATATGTTGGGTAAAACCAGGTATGGAGGCATCTACCTTACAAAAATTTCCAAGTGGGTAGAAAAATGATCGTTTTAGATATTGATTTTTTCAAATTATCGCATGTATATTATCTTACCGGAAATTAAGCCTAATAATCAATATTGAAGTGCGCGTTTTAAAATTATACTTGATACATTGGTGTTTCAAATAAAGCTCAAAGCAAAAAGGTTGTGTAGGCAATCTCAGCATTCATAGTAAAGCGAAACCGCCCACTAAATAGGCATGAAGGGCCGGCTTGCCGGGTTCCTGGATTTCCAAAATACAGTGAGGAATTGGTTGCCGGTACCTTTGGGTTGGTACTATGAGCGTCCCCATCAATGAATGCTAAATCTACTACTTCTGAACCAGGTAAGCAAATTTTAACTTGCTAATTGTCCTGGTCGGGATTAGCGCTTTGGCAGCACTTCGTTTGCACTCACAGCAGTCGTAATAGACTGCTAGAAGTGGCTGTCCGCACGCCATTGCACCCAAGGCGTGCCATGTTTCACTCACAATGCAAGAGCACTGACGGCTCCCACAAAGTAATTCCTTTTTTCCAAAACGAATTTTGAATATATAATATATCTTATTTAGTATATAATTTTTGTTAGATTGATAATAAATAATTGCCAAGAGGTCAAAAGTAAAAATAGAAAAGGCGCATACCTGAATGGGAGGCAGATTGAGAGGCTCCTGAAGGTTGTCCATTAGCTCCAGCCCTTGCTGCACCCAGAGGAAGATTTGTTTCCCGATGATCACGGATTCCTGAAGATACTCATTTTTGGTAACACAAAGAACTGACAATAAATTGGGAAACTTGCCTTTCGCATTTGCATTTGGCAGCGTCTGGTTAGCATAGCCCCGTCGCTCATGTTGGGTCGGAAGGGGAGACGTCGAGTAGGAGCTCTTACGTGATCGCTGTTGGTGCCTTCACCGAGCAGCTCCACCAGCTCGGGCTCCGGCGTGATGGATGGGGATCGATGCTCTGGTCGCAGGGAGAGCTGCTTGTGTCCCTGCGACAGCTTGCGTCGCTTGCGCACTGGCTGGATGACATCCTCCAACTCCTTCTCTCCGACAGCCTCTTTCTCCGAATCCGGAATCCTCCAGCTCATGTCCTGCAGTACCAGCATGCCGCTTTGTCTCTGCTTTTGGATCTTTGCCCCAACTGCTCACCTTGTAGTCCAAACTGCTTTCTTGCTCCATCAACTCCCACTTCTTGTCCATAGCCTTGATCCGGTCCTCGATGCTCTTCGGCCAAGACATATTCACTGCTACTACTGTTTCCTAACAATCCAAGCTTTCTTTTAAAAGAAAATTTCTCAACTGTTTGAAAAAAGTTCTTGATTGGTTTTTAAACCAGGGTAGTAGTTTAATTGAACAAAAACCGTTTTTTGAAAAGATTTTATTAGTCAAAAACAAGAAACATGACAAAGCAAGCAAAAATGTCAATAATAAAATTTACAAAAAAATGCAAGACATATTCAACAATTTAGCATTCAACAGCAACAGTCAACATTCAACAGACCGATATAAAACCTAGATGGATTCCTCGTGGTCAGTCGTCTCATTGGTGCCATCGGAAACGTCCATACAGTCTGGGCTTTGAGAGGAAAGGGAGGTATCCTGCTGGGGCTGCTGCTGAGAGGATGGGGAATTCAAGTTAGAGGAGCTGGGCGCATTGGGAGGGGCCAGATCCTGAAACTGTTGTCGCACCGCGTCGATGTCCGCTGCTTCAGACGGAGTCTCTTCAGGATACAGAGAGTTCACGGGCACGTCATCCTGCCAAAATAATCGTAATTAATTAAAATATATTTAAATTTATTTTGTTGTTAAATTGTAATTTATAAAATTAAAAATAAAAAAGAATTTAAACCACATAGGTGCTGAGGGAGGTTGCAAAATCCGGGAGTTCGAAAGAAGCTGGATCCAGATTTGCGCCCATTCGTCTCTGCTGCTCCTGCCAATTGATCAATCATTTAGATGGTAAGCAAAATGAAGGATTTGTCAGAAACCTGCAGAAACTGGACAGACCGACGGGTGATGTCGGTGACCAAGGGGCTCGTGAAGAACTCGCTGAACATGTCCGCCAGTGACGCCTGCCAGTGCACTCCGCAGAATTCCCCAGCCAGCAATTCCTGGTAAAACAATGTTTCGATTTAACTCGAGCATTTATTATTTTTCGTAAATCAAATAATAAAGCAAACACAAAAATAATGCAAAAGTGAAATAAGTAAAAAAGAAAAACCTCCTGGGCAATTTGGACAAAGTTTGAGAAGTTGGTGGTTTGGGTGAATGTGTCCAGGTTGACGGCCATGGACTTGATCGTGCAGAGCAGGCTCAGCATCAGCTGCGTGGACAGGAAGATTGCTCGCCCCTCTTGCAGTCGTTGGAACAGAGCATTTCGTTGCTCTGCCAGTGGATCAGCTGGATCCACTGGAGGAAGCTCTCCCTCCGCCTCGATCTCGGGCTCCTCGTCTGGAATGGCGTAGGCCGGGACCTGATTGCGGACACCTTCATCATCGCTTTCCTCCCCGTTACCCGCATGATGAAGCTGTTTCTCGGAAGGGTTGCACATTTTTGAGATTTTTGCTAAAAACTATTAAAGTAAAAATAGAGTTAAAAACTTTTTTTACTATGTAAAATATTTCAACGATTTGATCATTCGTCAATGAAATTCTTTTAAGACGTTTGCAAAAACAAAGATTTATTTGCTGGAAATAACAAGGGCTACAGGTTTAAAAATACGCTGCACAAATGTGAAATCGCCTTTGTCGATTCGTTCGCCCCGCCACAATCTGTAAACAAATTGATTGTAGTAGTAGTAGAACTTGGAAATTGGAAATTACCCAAGAACACTTATTTTACATAACATAACATAAATTTTACATAACACTTATTTTACATAACATAACATAACTATAAATTATGTTTTGACACATAACAAGTACTGTATTCAAATCTGCACTGTATTCTACCGTAATAAGTGTTGATTACGATAAGTGTTTTGTGTGTCAGAGTGCTGATTCATTCATTCATTCATTCATTCATTCATTCATTCATTCATTCATTCATCATCGTCTTCTTACTTAAAAACTAATAATACGATGAATCGAAAAAATTTCGGAGGAAAGCGAAAATCCTTTAAGCTGGAGCCTCAGCTTATTGTTGAGATATCAAACCCTCAATCGGTTTCTGTTCATCTAACAGAAGGCCAAATGAGGCGTTTGGAATACGAGCATTCAACGGTTCCTGTGCGTGAACATATTTATCAAAAGGCTATGTTGTACACCAACATAATCTCTTTGCTACCTAGCACGCAGCAGGATATTGAAGTAACAAAAAACGTCTACATGTGTGCTGGAGACAACGTGTCTATCATTGATTCGGTTCCTGAATATACTATTAAAGGTCAAGCTCCAAAGGTTTCACTAAATCCAAGCTACTGTCGATTTGTGACATTTAAAAATCAAGTTGATCATACGTGCCAGCCGCCAGACCGGAAAATAGTTAAGCACGCCAACAATACCAAAAGTGAGGATCAAGAAAATACATTTTTCTGTGTTTATGATGCTCTTAACGGTCTTTATGCTTTTGTGACCAGCGACAAACATGTCATTTATGTAGACAAGGACCTTCTTTTTGAACCAGCTCCTCCCCAACTTCCCGCATAAACCAATATACTGTATGCTG
>JASANA010008569.1:0-29293 GCA_030248095.1 Ptycholaimellus sp. GST1_10
CATGAAGTCGCGAAGCTAAATAAACTAAAATAACTAATTAACGACTAAAAATTATGTTGATGTGCGCCGCAGGCCCTCCCAACCTATCCAGTATATGAATGCTAGGCCTTGTCTGTTACAAAGGCACGCGGTGCATTCGCAATTTCGCCTTTTTGCAGTTAAAACAATGTTTATAGGGTAAATCGGGGCTGCCTAAATTGATCCAGGGGTGCATGGAATTGCACAAACTAGTTTTTAATATCGAAAATGGCAATTTTGTTTAATTTTAAGTCATATTTCGGGCATTTTAAATCTGTGCAGTTTTGCCAGATACCCAACGAAGTAAGATTACAGGGACCCTTAATGAAGGCAGTGAGCACTTTGATGAACAGCTCTTATTCAGCACAATTGACGTAGTCATTTTATATCGAGCTGTAATGAGAATCTTCATTTTCAAATGTGCTGAATGTGGGAATGCCGATTTCAGTGCCGCTTTCTAGGAAGAATGCTTTATTGTAAGAGAGAAAGAATGCTTTATTTTAATGCTTTATTAAAAGAAGAATTGATTGCGTATTAAATCTAAATAATGAATGCAACCCTGAACAGAAGTGAAGACTGAAACTGAGGTCTGAAAAATTGAAACGAATTAAAGCGTTGCTTTGGAGTTTATAGATTAATTTCTTAAATGATATTTTTGTATTAATTAATCGTTTAGCGCTTAGATATAACTGGGAATGGTAAATACTGAATTGAATAAATACATTTAATTAATTTTCAGTTATTGAAGGTAAAAGCTGTTCAAACCGGTTGCTCTGTTAAAATTAAATTTTCACTTCAAATTGGAATCTGTTTGAAAAGCAGCTTATAAAAGAAACAATTTGCTCAAAAACTAACGAAAACGCAGCCAAGGTCAGTACCTAAGAATGTAATGACATTTTAAAATACAAAAAAAAGAATTAAAAAATGTAATAAATGAACACTTTCAAAAATTGATTGGACATGAAAACTGCTGCTAAACAAGTCTATGGCGCAGAGCGCAATAGGTGACCGCGGAGCTTCACAGCCCACAACTTCCTTGGCAGCTTACAATTCCATGCCTATGACTACCTTTGACTACCTACTAAATTTGACTACCTTTCGGGAAAAAAAGTTTGCCCGAATAAGTTGAGATTTCGCCATTTCTCAACAAACCCCATTTTTCAACCGTTCTACCCAAAAAAATAATGTTTCAAATGCTCGGAAACCGGTTTCACCCCTCCAGATCTTCCTAAAATATCATTACCTTTCAGGAAAAAAAAAGTTTGTCAAAATCCGTTGGGAATTGAGCATTTTACAGCATACCCAAATTTTCAACCTTTCTACCCAAAAAAGTAATGTTTCAAATGCTCGGAAACCGGTTCCATCCATCCAGATCTTCCTAAAATATCATTACCTTTCAGGAAAAAAAAAGTTTGTCAAAATCCGTTGGGAATTGAGCATTTTACAGCATACCCAAATTTTCAACCTTTCTACCCAAAAAAGTAATGTTTCAAATAATCGGAAACCGGTTGCACCCATCCAGATCTTACTAAAATATAATTACCTTTCAGGGAAAAAAAAGTTTGTCAAAATCCGTTGAGAATTGAGCATTTTACAGCATACCCAAATTTTCAACCTTTCTACCCAAAAAAGTAATGTTTCAAATGCTCAAATTCCGGGTCTACCCCTCCAGATCTTCCTAAAATAGCATTACCTTTCAGGGAAAAAAAAGTTTGTCCCAATCCGTTGAGAATTCGCCCGTTCCCAGCATTTCCAGAAATATATATATATATATATATACATATATATGAGGACAAAAGTTGAGTAACCTCTATAGACCGGTCAAAAATATCAAATTTACAACATAAAGTGAAAATAAAGAGATGACGATGAGATGCAACAATTTAAATAAAAAATTTTGATAAAACAATAATTTGATGTAACGTATCTAAAATAGTTACGTAAAATATCTAAAGTAAAACCAAAACGAAAAAACCTCGGTAGATTAGTAACCTAAAGCAAAAAGCAAGAGATAACGGAAAACCATGTCCCACTTAGATTTATAAAAAAAGAAAAATGATAAAAAGAATGACTAAGATTAAAAATTATCATCAAACCCAAAACAGTACTCATGAAGTCGCGAAGCTAAATAAACTAAAATAACTAATTAACGACTAAAAATTATGTTGATGTGCGCCGCAGGCCCTCCCAACCTAGTCCAGTATCTGAAAGCTAGGCCTTGTCTGTCCACCAGACATTTGGCGCAGGCCCAGGACAGTAGCAGCAGGGAAAGTAAAGACATTTTTGGGTAAATCGAGGGCGTAGAACGCGATTTCGAAATAATCTGCAAGGTTCTGAGCATGGGAATGTGCTCAAAACCTCAAAAATGTGAGTTTTTCCAATGTTTTGGATCTGCGCAGATTTGTGCTGCTATCCAATTGGGTGATTTTGCACTCAATAAACAAGTTCTCATGCAGGTGGCATTATTGCCGCCCCACATTGGCAACCTAACCCCACTCGGGTTGGGTGCCTAATCTTTGAAGTCCCTCGAGGACAGCCAGGTGTTTGCTGTTGCATTCATTTGATGTGGCTGTAATTTGGTCACTGGGTGGGGTGGGTTTTCAAAAGAGTCAAAAGACCAAAAAAGAGGCTGATGCATGTAAAAAGCTGAGCACCCGTGTAGTGGGACCCATGCAGCCCAAATTCTAAATTGGCTTTGAAGTTTGTCTTAATTTTTTGCATTCAGTAGATATTTATTTGACCTGAAAAATTGCGTTGGAATTGTTTAAATTAATTGAGATTTAGCTTTCTGTTGGCGAATTGCATTCATTTCGTGTGGCTTTTAAATTTTGGCTGCTGGGTGGGAGTTGCAATAACAGTTGGTAGACCAAAAAAAGGCTACTGCCTGAAAAAAGCTGAGCACCCCTGTAGTGAGACACATGCAGCCTAAACCATATCATTCACTTATCTAAGTCCCTTTAGCCAAGATCTCCTTCGTGTTTGCTTTAAATAAATCCATTGAATGAAGTGGAATTGAAGAAAGTAAAAAATGTCAAACAATGGTATAGCTCAAAATATACTAATACGTTGAATTTGACTTTGAATTAAAATATAAATTAAAGAATCGTTAAAAAGTGCAAAAAATATCAATATACAGCAAGGGCATAAAGAGCAAAAAAAAAAACCAAAAATAGATAAAATTAAAATGCTTCACAAGAAACGAAAGAGTTAATGCAATAGAAAATTGCAACAAAAGATAGTTAGAATATATGAATCAAAGGGAAAGGAAAATAATAAAAGTGAAAACTAAACAAACATTTGAACAATTTCTCAGTTGCAAATTTGAATTCCCTCTGAAATAAATTTGAATAAAAAGAAAAACTAATTAGCTCAACAAAGAGCAAACATTGCACAAACTTTGATCTAACTTATAGTTGAAATAAAAATAAAAGATATTAAATTTGGAACAGTTAATAACAGACATGAAATAAATTATCATAGAAGATTATTAAGAAAGAATACAAGTTCAGAATAAATAATACTCAGGGTAACGTGAAAATATTAAATTGCAAAAAGAAGAATTAAGCAATGGAAATTTAGCATGATAAAAATTTAAAAAAAATTAAACAAGATATCAAAAGAGAACTAGAAAATTCAATACGGCAATTTTAAATGATTTTGAACTATAAATCAACAAAAATACAAAAATCAATAAGCGAAATTTATGATGTGCGCCGCAGGCCTCTCCCAACCTAGTCCATAATATAAAAGCTGAGACGTGTCTGTAGCGTGAGCACGCCGCGCAGTCCGAATTCAAGCTGTAACTAGGAAATTAAGAGTTTTTTGGGTAAATCGTGGCCGGGGAACACGATGTTGTTATAACCAGCTTGATCCGAGCACGGGAATGTGCTTAAAACATCAAATGTTTGAGTAAAATGGTCAATTTGGAGGGTTTTTAGGGCATATCTTTTGTCTGGCTTTGAATTTTGCAATGCGGTTTTTTGCATTCGAAAGATATTGGTTTTATCTGCAAAATGGCGTTGGAATTTTTAAAATCGGTTGAGAATTGGCTGAGCTACAGCTAAAACAAATTTTAGCTAATAAGCCTTTCTGGCGGTCTACCCAGGACTCCAATGTTTCAGTAAATATTGAACTAAGCTATGACAGGATGGCTTATTCAGCTGTCTGCGTCTGGTGAGGCCTAATAGGCTGGCTTGATTTTGACATGTCTGGAGTTGGCTATGTGCGCCGCAGGCCCATACCATACTAGTCCATATATATAATAGAGGAGCCTGTCCTGTGAGTGAGCATTTCGCGCGCCATGGGGGAAGCTTCTGGTGAGGAGGTGAAGGTGTTTTTGGGTAAATTGGGGTCAAAGAACACGATTTTGAGGGGAAGGGCTTGCACCGATCACGGGAATGTGCTCAAAACATCAAAAAAGTGAGTTTTTTCAATGTTTTGCAACTGCGCAGTTTTGGGAAGCTACTCATTGTGGCGAGGATTCACTTATTATTCATAAAGCTTCATAGAGATCAGCAAACCTGTATCCTTCTTTGGCGATCCAACCTTTGTTGGGTTGATTGCCTAATCTTTGAAGTCCCTTGAGGACAGCCAGGTGTTTGCTTTAGCATTCATTTGGTGTGGCTGTAGTTTGGCCACTGGGGTTGGTTGTTTGGTTGATCAAAGAGTCAGCAGAACTAAAGAGGCTAATGCATGAAAAAAGCTGAGCACCCGTGTAGCGGGACCCATGCAGCCCAAAAACATTCCTCCAATCCATTTGCCCAACATTAGCCTATCACCAGATTTCCACCCCCTCCCCCTCCCGCTCACCCGTTTGCCCCTTTTGACCTTGTGGCCTCAGCCCAACTCTCAAATTTACGATTTACTCTCAAATTTACGATCTTTTTCCGATTTTTAGTGAGGTAAATATTATAAAAAATATTTCTATTAATTTGTATTTATTTTTATTGTTTTAGGTCCTCTTTGGTGCATAGATATCTGTGTCCCAGATGCGGACAATATTCATAAATTATGGAAAAATAGAAAAAACTTCCAAATATCACCAAAAATGACCATTTTTGCCAGTTTTTGGATCAGGCGAACCGTTTTGAATCCCTAATACAATTTTTTAGGTGGATTTTTAATAAATACAATTTGCATTAAGCAGCCTAATGTGGCAGATCAGCATTTTTCAAATGAATTTTGTTGTGTAATGTAAAGCCCTTCCCCAAACGAAAGCTTATCCAATTATCCTCACAAATTTAAAGGTGCTTTAAACGTGTTAAAACACATCAAAACTAAGACATCCAATAATCCCGCTCTTTAAATTATTTAAAGGCATTAAAACTATTTATTTTGATTCCACCTACCCCCCCCAAACAAACTTATCCAACTATCCCCCCAAATAAAAACTTATCCAATCCCCCTGCACTAAACGAAAACTACTCCAACTACTCCCCCAAATGAATCGTATCCAATTTTCCAAAAAAACCATTGGACAAAGCCAAATAAATTGTAGTAAAACTCCTTACTGCAGCGGGCTTTCCATTACCAATTTCAATTTGAACTTCTGGTCATCAAAAATTTCTGTAGTTGCTTCGTTATAGTCGCCATAGTCGACGACAAAGCTCAACATACATAGCCCCCCCCCCCTCAAAACCATTTGCCCCCCTTCCTATCATTTGCCTTCTTCTATCACCAGATTGCGCCCCCAGCCGTTTGCCCTTTTAAACTTTTTGGCCTCCCCCCTTCGTTTGCAAATTCAGTTCTAAACAAATCCCTGCTATCAAATTTTAATTTTAACTGTCGTGCCAAAAACTAATATATTTTTTTCGATTTTTTAGACCTATTTAGGCTCTCCCAATCCTCCCATGTAGGGCGGTGGATGCCATATGCTTTTACAGGCCTATTTAGGCTCTCCCAATCCTCCCATGTAGGGCGGTGGATGCCAGATGCTTTTACAGGCCTTTTTAGGCTCTCCCAATCCTCCCATGTAGGGCAGTGGATGCCAGATGCTTTTACAGGCCTATTTAGGCTCACCCAATCCTCCCATGTAGGGCAGTGGATGCCAGATGCTTTTACAGGCCTATTTAGGCTCACCCAATCCTCCCATGTAGGGCGGTGGATGCCAGATGCTTTTACAGGCCTATTTAGGCTCTCCCAATCCTCCCATGTAGGGCAGTGGATGCCAGATGCTTTTACAGGCCTATTTAGGCTCTCCCAATCCTCCCATGTAGGGCGGTGGATGCCAGATGCTTTTACAGGCCTATTTAGGCTCTCCCAATCCTCCCATGTAGGGCGGTGGATGCCAGATGCTTTTACAGGCCTTTTTAGGCTCTCCCAATCCTCCCATGTAGGGCGGTGGATGCCAGATGCTTTTACAGGCCTTTTTAGGCTCTCCCAATCCTCCCATGTAGGGCGGTGGATGCCAGATGCTTTTACAGGCCTTTTTAGGCTCTCCCAATCCTCCCATGTAGGGCGGTGGATACCAGATGCTTTTACAGGCCTATTTAGGCTCTCCCAATCCTCCCATGTAGGGCGGTGGATGCCAGATGCTTTTACAGGCCTATTTAGGCTCTCCCAATCCTCCCATGTAGGGCGGTGGATGCCAGATGCTTTTACAGGCCTTTTTAGGCTCTCCCAATCCTCCCATGTAGGGCGGTGGATGCCAGATGCTTTTACAGGCCTATTTAGGCTCTCCCAATCCTCCCATGTAGGGCGGTGGATGCCAGATGCTTTTACAGGCCTATTTAGGCTCTCCCAATCCTCCCATGTAGGGCGGTGGATGCCAGATGCTTTTACAGGCCTTTTTAGGCTCTCCCAATCCTCCCATGTAGGGCGGTGGATGCCAGATGCTTTGACAGGCCTATTTAGGCTCTCCCAATCCTCCCATGTAGGGCGGTGGATGCCAGATGCTTTTACAGGCCTATTTAGGCTCTCCCAATCCTCCCATGTAGGGCGGTGGATGCCAGATGCTTTTACAGGCCTATTTAGGCTCTCCCAATCCTCCCATGTAGGGCGGTGGATGCCAGATGCTTTTACAGGCCTTTTTAGGCTCTCCCAATCCTCCCATGTAGGGCGGTGGATGCCAGATGCTTTTACAGGCCTTTTTAGGCTCACCCAATCCTTTCAGGGTGGGCCTATTTAGGCTCAAATATTTGTTTTCAATTAAATTTTAGTAATTGTGTTTTTTCCTTTCTCTAGCTGGTTCATTAGAGTCGCCGTAGGCGACGGCGAAGCTCAACCTAGTCTTATATAATACGGGTTAAAAAGTGCAAAAAATATCAATATACAGCAAGGGCATAAAGACAAAAATAGATAAAATTAAAATGCTTCACAAGAAACGAAAGAGTTAATGCAATAGAAAATTGCAACAAAAGATAGTTAGAATATATGAATCAAAGGGAAAGGAAAATAATAAAAGTGAAAACTAAACAAACATTTGAACAATTTCTCAGTTGCAAATTTGAATTCCCTCTGAAATAAATTTGAATAAAAAGAAAAACTAATTAGCTCAACAAAGAGCAAACATTGCACAAACTTTGATCTAACTTATAGTTGAAATAAAAATAAAAGATATTAAATTTGGAACAGTTAATAACAGACATGAAATAAATTATCATAGAAGATTATTAAGAAAGAATACAAGTTCAGAATAAATAATACTCAGGGTAACGTGAAAATATTAAATTGCAAAAAGAAGAATTAAGCAATGGAAATTTAGCATGATAAAAATTTAAAAAAAATTAAACAAGATATCAAAAGAGAACTAGAAAATTCAATACGGCAATTTTAAATGATTTTGAACTATAAATCAACAAAAATACAAAAATCAATAAGCGAAATTTATGATGTGCGCCGCAGGCCTCTCCCAACCTAGTCCATAATATAAAAGCTGAGACGTGTCTGTAGCGTGAGCACGCCGCGCAGTCCGAATTCAAGCTGTATCTTGGAAGTTAGTAGCTTATAGGGTAAATCGTGGCCGGGGAACACGATGGCGTTATAACCAGCTTGATCCGATCACGGGAATGTGCTTAAAACATCAAATGTTTGGGTAAAATGTTCATTTTGGAGGGTTTTTCGGCCATAGCTTTTGCCTGGAATTGAATTTCGCAATGCAGTTTGTTGCATTCAATAGATATTAACTTTACCTGCAAAATGGCGTTGGAATTTTTGAAATCGGTTGAGAATTGGCTGAGCTACATCAAAAACAAATTTTAGCTAATAAGCCTTTCTGGCGGTCTACCCAGGACTCCAATGTTTCAGTAAATATTAAAATAAGCTATGACAGGATGGTTTATTCAGCCGCCTAACAGGCTGGCTTGATTTTGGCATGTCTGGAGTTGGCTATGTGCACCGCAGGCCAATACCATACTACTCCATAATATAAAAGCTGAGACGTGTCCGTAGCGTGAGCATGCCGCGCAGTCCGAATTCAAGCTGGATCTTGTATGTTAGGAGCTTTTAGGGTAAATTGTTGGCGGGGAACACGATAGCGTTGTAACCAGCTTGATCCAAGCACGGGAATGTGCTTAAAACATCGAAAATATGACTTTTATCAATGTTTTGTCTCTGCGCAGTTTTGTGCAGCTACCGAATCTGACAATATTGCACTCATTAAACATATATTTCCATACAGGTCTCCAAACCAGCGTCCTTCCAAGCAGCCATTCCTTTATAGGTTTGGCTGCCTGATTTTTGAAGTCCCTCGAGGACAGCCAGGTGTTTGCTGTTGCATTCACTTGGTGTGGCTGTAATTTGGCCACTGGTTGAGATGGTAGATCAAAAAGAGGCTTATGCATGAAAAAAGCTGAGCACCCGTGTAGCGGGACCCATGCAGCCCAAATTCCAAATTTATTTTGAATTTTTTGGCATTCATTAGGTATTTATTTTATTTGCTAAATGGCATTGAAATTGTTTATCAAAATTAATTGAGAATTAACTGAGCATAAAAATTGAATTGACTGATTTTCCGAATAACTACAACTAAGAATTTTATGAAAAGCAATAAATACAAGAACTAATTTAACTAAAACTTACTCTAAAGAATTACCAGGAATGATGGTGTGCGCCGCAGGCCTCTCCCAACCGCAGGCCTGTTGCATTCATTTGGTTTGGCTACAATTTGGCCACTGGGTGGGGTCCTGAGCACTGAGCACCCGTGTAGCGCGACCTATGCAGCCCAAATCTGGTAAAACTTTAACTGAACACTCGCCCTCCCTCCTTTCACTCGCCCTCTTTTCGTCAAAAAAAATTTTTAAAAAACTAATTTGATCATAGTTTTGCATTATTCATGTCTATTGCATTTTCATTCAACGTTTGAATGTATTTGAAATAAATTTGCATAAATATGAAAATCAATACGTTCAAAAAAGAACAAAAACCTACCACCACATGACCTATTAAAAACTAACAATAACGATTACATACGTACAAAAATGCAAAGATAAACATAAAGAAAAATGCAAACTATGGACCAATAATATGCTATTTCGCAAAAAAAAACAAGAATTAGTAACCGCAGAGAATCTGACCCTAAAAACCACATAATAAAATTAAAGCAAAGAAAATGTTCAGGGATAACCAAAAAAATTCAGTTGAGAAATCGTAAACATATAAATTCAAAATATTAATCATCAAAACTACGCTAAACAACAAGCAAAAGTATTGATGTGCGCCGCAGGCCTCTCCCAATCTAGTCCATATATATAATAGAGGAGCCTGTCCTGTGAGTGAGCATTTCGCGCGCCATGGGGGAAGCTTCTTGTGAGGAGTTAAGAGTGTCATTGGGTAAATCGGGGGCCAGGAAGATGATGGAGCGATGCGTAGCTTGATCTGAGCACGGGAAAGTGCTTAAAACATCAAAAATGTGAGTTTTATCAATGTTTTGGAACTGCGCAGTTTTTGGAAGGTACCCAGGTGTGCAAAATTTCAGTCATTACAGATAATTATTTCCAAACAAATAAGCCTTGAACCTCTTTGGCAACCTAACCCCACTTGGGTTGGGTGCCTAATCTTTGAAGTCCCTTGAGGACAGCCAGGTGTTCCATTCACTTGGTGTGGCTGTAATTTGGCCACTGGGTGGGGGGATCCTCAAAAGAGTCGTTAGACCAAAAAAGAGGCTAATGCATGAAAAAAGCTGAGCACCTGTGTAGCGGGAACCATGCAGCCCAAATACGATTTCTATAATCCCAACCATTTGCCTTATTCTATCCCCATCCTGCCTCCCAGCCATTTGCCCTTTCAAACCTTGTGGCCTCCGTTTGCCTCCATTTCTGCAAATTAATTGCTAAACAACCCCATGCTATCAAATTTTAATTGTCATGCCAAAAAGCTTTTTATAATTTTTTCGATTTTTTTATTGAGCATCAAAATTGAAAAATTTATTGAGATTTTTTTATATTTTTATTATTTTATTGTATTTTTATGGTTTAGGGTCTACTTTGGTGCATAGATTTCAAAAATGGGGTCCCGGATGCAATAAAAGTTTGGAGATATTGGAAAACCTCCAAAAATGTCCATTTTTGCCAGTGTTTAAACCATGCAAGGTATGCACAACGTTTTTTTTATAATTAAATAATTTTTTATGGCTTTTTTAATGTATGCAAATTGTATTAGGTGGCCTTATGCGACAGCATCAGCATTATTTTGAATGAAATTTTCTTATTTGGAACCCTCCCCCAAATGAAATATTATCCAATTATCCCCCCCCAAACTGAAAGATATTTTAAACATGTTAAAATGCATCGATAATAATTTTTTAGAGTTCCACTGTCCACCCAAAAACATCAAACTATCCCCCACAAATGAAAGCATATGCAACTATCCCCCTAATGTTAAAGGAGCTTCAAACCTATTTAAAAGCATCAAAACTTTTTTCGATTCCAACTGCCCCCAAAACTCATCCAATTACCCCTCCCCCCAATTTAAAGGAGCTTCAACCGTATTTAAATGCATGACAAAATTCATAAGTTTATCCAAATGTCACCCCCCCCCCCCCGAAAACGGACTATGCTAGCTCCCCCCCACTTATACTTTCCCCCCACTTATACTTCCCCCCACTTATATAATCCCCACCCACTTAGCCATTGGTCTATTCTATGGTCAACTTTTTCTTAATTTATGCGCCCCAAACCGAAATCCTAGCTCTGCCCCTGATACTGGCAAATCAACTATGATCAATGAAGGGTAGGTACAATTTTGGCGATTTCATTGGACCTGCCCATGCAAAAATCGGAGCTCAGAAATTTTTTGTTGCATTTGTATTGACAGCGGGCACCCTTTGTTTCAGAATCTTTATCATTGCATTGTATTTTTTCTACCTACCCATCTTTAACCCCAAAAAATTATAAAACATTACTAAAATTTTACCAAAATGTCATGTTTAAAGTGGTGCTTGCTCTAGCATCTCGCAGAACACGCCTACTGTGCATTGGGCAATGAGGGCAGGCTCAGAGAAGGCAAAATCATTCGATAGTTTTCAGCTGTTGAAGCCCGCTAGGTAGGTGAAGTGAAGGAGCGAAGAAGATGCCTCTGTCCGGTGGGATGATCGCTGCTCTCCGTCTCAAGATCATGAACATGGAGCAGCAGAGCGACATGGCCCACTCCGCCTTCAACGCCATCGACGTTCAGGTAGCGGTTCATGAATACAGCGCTGTCCTTGGCCCGCTTATCCTCTTTCTCCGCCGCCTCCTTGAAGGCTGCACTGGACTCTGGAAAAAAATTTCACCTACACACTTAGGATTCAATTCAAGCTCCTTGAGGTGAAACCATCGTAAGCCTTGCTGAAGGCGGCATACTCGTCGGGCCAATTTTTGGAGTGCTTGTTTCGGAAGTGGGAGACGAGGTTTGCCAGGCATCCGCTGATCTTTAGGTCGCACGGCTTCCCGGTGTCCTTGTAAGGGGTTTTGCACCACACTCTACGCCCTGAGCTAGTGCCTACCCAGTTCTTGGGCAAGGCTGCCCAGGCCTTGCTTTGCTTAGGAAGCCCCATTTACCTAGCTACGTATTCCAAAAGGAAACTAGTGACATCCACTATTACACAGGAAACGGGGTGAAGAAAGGACCTTGATTCAGGCACATAAAATGCGCGTATACATACTTACAGTTGTTGCTGACGTTGTAGAATGCCATATTTGCTCAACAATTGGCTTCATTTCTACTTCAACTTCCAAATTTAGTACAACAAACTTAACTGTCATGCACAAGAGAACAGTCCGCAATACTTTCAGCACATCCATGACTGACAAAGATGCGATGTGAGAATGGGAAAGGCATCAAAAGCTTGACCTTGCATCGAAGGAACAATGAGAAGGAACGCTAGAAGGTGTGGGAAAGTCTGGGGCATTTAAAGGCCTCTTTTCTGCCAACCGCGCATCCTGGGCATGGGTAGGTGAAATTCACCTATTTTTTCATGTCAGTTTCATTCACCTAGAAGGGGGTCCCGCCGACCTTTCACTTACCCGATTCTACCTGGCCCCGGTGAAAATCCCAAAAAATAATTGCATTTTTTTTTCATTCATTTACCTGATTATCACCTAGTGCTTTTGTAACTACCCATCATTGACTATGATCTCCTCATCAACCAATTCTTAGCTCAAATAATTAGTGTAGTTGGTTCCATTTAGGGCGGTGGATGCCAGATGCTTTTACAGGCCTATTTAGGCTATCCCCCCACAAAATGAAAACTTATCCACCAATCCCCCCAATGTTAGTGGATATTCAAGTAAGCAAATTAGGGCGGTGGATGCTGGATGCTTTTACAGACCCATTTAGCCTCACCCAATTATCCCCCCAAAGTTAAATATACTTTAAACTTATTGAAACACATCAATACTATTTTTTAGAGTTCAACTGTCCCCCCTAAAAGATCCAACTATCCCCCACAAATGAAAACTTATCCAACTATCCCCCCAATGTTAGTGGATATTCAAGTAAGCAAATTAGGGCGGTGGATGCTGGATGCTTTTACAGGCCCATTTAGGCTCACCCAATTACCCCCCCCCCCCCAAATTTACAGATACTTTAAACTTATTGAAACACATCAATATTATTTTTTTAGAGTTCAACTGTCCCCCTAAAAGATCCAACTATCTCCCACAAATGAAAACTTATCCAACTATCCCCCCAATGTTAGTGGATATTCAAGTAAGCAAATTAGGGCGGTGGATGCTGGATGCTTTTACAGGCCCATTTAGGCTCACCAAATTATCCCCTCCCCAAATTTACAGATACTTTAAACTTATTGAAACACATCAATACTATTTTTGGTATGAGCATTTCATGCCAAATATTGGCTTAAAATTTTTGCAAATATATCAAAAGTAAAATTTACACCAATGCTTTGTTATTTTTACTTTTTTTCTATTTTTGTATTTTCTCCATAGAGTCGCCGTAGGCGACGGCGAAGCTCAACCTAGTCCATAATATAAAAGCTGAGACGTGTCCGTAGCGTGAACACGCCGCGCAGTCCCAATTCAAGCTAAATATTCAAAGTTAGTAGCTTATAGGGTAAATCGTGGCCGGGGAACACGATGGCGTTATACCCAGCTTGATCCAATCACGGGAATGTGCTCAAAACATCAATAGTTTGGGTAAAATGGTCATTTTGGTGGGTTTTTTGGGCATAATTTTTGAGAACAAGCGAATTTTGTCAAATTCTTTCTTGCAATCGCTAGGAAATAAAATTCTGCAAAAAATGGCGTTGGAATTTTTGAAATCTGTTGAGAATTGACAGAGTTACAGCCAAAACAAAGCCAAGCTAATCCAACCAGTTTGGACTATGCTAGCGGCCTACTCAAGTATGCCATGTTTCAGCAAAAATGTAAATTTAAGGATGCACACATGGAGGTGTGATTGATTGGTGCACTTATTTTGGACATGTCTGGAGATGCCAATGTGCGCCGCAGGCCCAACCAATACTAGTCTCTATATATAATAGAGGAAGGCCCTGTTTTCTTTCGGCCTTTTGGGCAGTCTGAGGACAGCTTCTTGCGAATATTTTAAGATGTTTCTAGGGCAATTTGGGGACGGGCAAAACGATAGACCCATGCACAGCTTGCGCAAATTTCGGGAAAGTGCTCAAAATTTTGAAAATGTGAGCCTTATCTTGGTTTAAGATCTGCGCAGGCTTCCAGGCTACCCAGGAGGGAAAAATTTCAGTCATTAAACATAAATATTCCCAAACAAAGAAGCCTTGAACCACTTTGGCAACCTAACCCTACTCGGGTTGGGTGCCTAATCTTTGAAGTCCCTCGAGGACAGCCAGGTGTTTGCTGCGGCATTCACTTGGTGTGGCTGTTCTTTGGCCACTGGGTGGGGTTACCTAAAAGAGTCATACGACCACAAAAGAGGCTGAAGCGTGAAAAAAGCTGAGCACCCGTGTAGCGGGACCCACGCAGCCCAAATTCAAAGCATAAATGAGGTTAATGCATGAAAAAAGCTGAGCACCCGTGTAGCGGGAACCATGCAGCCCAATCCCTCGCCATCATACAATCCTACATGTTTTCTACATTTTTCACACAAACCCCCAAACTTTTCTCGACATGCTCCAATAAAACGCCCCAACCATTGCTGCCTCATTCCAAACCAACCAAAAACCGGTGCCTCCAATGCTCCAAATAAACCTTTTAATGCATAAAAATTATCTCTATACTCCTTTGCCGATTCTAGCCTCTTTGTTTCATACCAGCCCCCAAGCCCATGTCTCCATGCATCCAAACCCATGTCTCCATGCATCCTAGCCCAAAACCTTCACCTTCATTTACCATACAAACCCCAAAGTCTTTGCCTCCATGCTCCACACTAACTCCCAAATCCACGACTCTTTGTTCCATACCAACCCCCAAACAAATTTCAGCACAAAATTTCCTTCCAAATAAATTATAGTAAACGCTCAGCCGTTATCCCCCCAGCCTTTCCCACCCCCATTCCCCAGCCTCCCCCCGTTTACCCCCAGCCTAAGCCCCCCCCCACCCCCCCCCCAACTGTTTGAACTGGGTTGAAAACTTTTGCTTTTTTGACTCCAGGATCTATCTACCTACTCTCCATGCACCATGCAACCTCCAAATCCCAAGCGTCATGCAACTAAAAAACCCCAAACCAGTGTGTCCATGCTCCACCCACCCCCGAAACCCCAGCGGCATGCCCTATAAAAACCCCAAACAACTAACCATGCATTAATTCAATCTACCCCCAAGCCACAACCACCATTCCCCATAAAAACACCACACCATCATCTCCAGGCTCCAGCAGCCAGCCCCATGACGATATCACAGAGTGCTAGCGCCGCGCTCCATCTACACCCTAAACTCAAAAATCATATTACAACTAAAATTAATCCAACCCCCAAACCCCAAACGTCATGCAACATAAAAATCCCAAACCAATATCTCCATGCTCCACGTATCCTCAAAACCACAAACGTTATGCCTTTTTAAAAACCCAAGCCATCGTCTCCATGCTCCATCTACCTCCAAAACTCCCAACGACATGTCCCATAAAACCACAAACCAATCTCCATACGCTATCCAAAGCTCAAACTTAATGCCCCATAAAAACCCCAAACTATCATCTCCATGCACCATCCATATCCCAAACCCCAACGAAATGCCACATAAAACCACAAACCAATGTCTTCATGCTCCATGTACCCCCAAAACCCCAAGCGTCATGCCCCATAAAAACCTCAAACCAATGTCTCTAGGCTCAATCCACCCAAAAACTCAAAACATCATGCCCCATTTAAAACCCTAAACCAAATTTCCGTTCCCGTCCATCCCCAAAACCCAACAATCATTCCAAATAAAACCCCTAGCCATATTCACCATGCTCCATCCTACCCCAAAAGTCCAACCATCATGCTGCAAAAAAACCCCAAGCCATTCTCTCCATGCTCAATCCATCCACTAAAACCCAAACAACATGCCCCATAAAACCTGCAAAACTTCGTCATCATGCTCATCCAACCCCAAAACTCCAAACATCATGCCCAACAAAAAAACAAGCCATCATCTCCATGCTCCATCCAACCCCAAAACCCCAAAACGTCATGCCCCATAAAAACCTCAAGTTATTGTCTCCATTCCACATCCAGTCTCAAAAACCAAAACGTCAAGCCACATAAAATCAACAAGCCATCGTCTCCCTGCTCCATCCAACCCCAAAACCCCAACCATCATGCCCTATAAAAAGGCCGAACCATCATCTCAAATGCTCCATCCACCCCCAAAACTCCAAACATCACGCGCCATAAAAACCAAAAGCCATAGCCAGGGTTAAAGCTAGGATTTTGGTTTGGGGGAGCAAAATTTTAGAAAAAGATTTTCTTCAAAACTTTTTTTCAAGTGCAGCCAGTCCACTTATTTTTGACAAAAAATTGTTGAAATGGCTTTGTGAGGGCGTTTGCCAGAAATACCAGACCTAGCACCGCTCTTGACCTTGCAATCGTCTCTGAGTGCTGTAGCTGGTTCTTTATAGTCGCCGTAGGCGACGGCGAAGCTCAACCTAGTCCATAATATAAAAGCTAGGCCTTGTCTGTCCCACAGACATTCGGCGCAGGCCCACTGCAGTAGCTGCAGGGAAAGTAAAGACATTTTTGGGTAAATCGAGGGCGTAGAACGCGAATTTGAAATATCTGCAAAGATCCGAGCACGGGAAAGTGCTTAAAACATCAAAAATCCGAGTTTTTCCAATGTTTTGGATCTGCGCAGATTTGTGTTGGTACCCAAACTGGCTAATTTTCAGTCATTACACATAAGTTTTCATGCATTTGGGAAGAGTACCTAATGGGAAATCAAGCCTGCTCATGGACAGTGCAATTTTGATAATTTGCGGAAGGATACTTGCAGACTTCATGTTTCCATTGTTTTGTCAGGAATATCACTTCAAAGAAAGGTTTATTAAATGGAGTAGAATAAATTCGAATTAAATCGCACTCTGAAATAAAAAAGTGATTAAAAAGAACTAAAATTTTTAATATACATCACAGGCATTAAAAACGATACATAAATAATTTTAATTTTGCACAAAACCCAACAACAATATTAACAAATATGAAACAAGAAAAGTGGAAACTTAAAATTATTCGACTACGAATGAAAAATGGTGTTACACATTTTTGGCTATCACACTCAATCTTTTGTCTATCAAATGAAAATAGTTATTGGTTCAATTAAGTTGAAAATTAGGAGCAAATTTCGAAAATGAAGCATAAATAAACCATAAATAAATAAAACCATAAGTAGAAAAACCATTTTAGATAGCCATTTTCAGCCAAACTATTTTTGAAAAAAATCAGTTGATAAAACCTTTCGCTTTATTCATGGTGATTGATTTTTCATTCCAAGTTAGAATGTCTGAAATAAATTTGCATAAATAGGAAAACCAATATACTCAAATCGCACAAATATACTAACGATAATCCAAATAAAAAAATCCATAGGATATCCAAAGAATTTTAAGATAATCAGAAAGTGTAGTTTATTTAATGAAAGCAGATAAAAACCAGAAAACCACTAGGACATTCTGAAGAAATACATAATTCGAATAATAAATAAACTAAAGCACTTTAACAGATTACCAAAAATTATGATGTGCGCCGCAGGCCTCTCCCAACCTATCTATATATATAATAGAGGAGCCTGTCCTGTGGGTCGCCAGTTTGTGCACAGCCTGGGAAGCAGCTGGGAGGAAGATGAGAATGATTTTGGGTAAAACGGGGCCGTCCAATCCAATGGTGCAATTTTTAAATTGATCTGAGCTCGGGAACATGCTTAAAACGTCGAAAATATGGCTTTTATCAATGTTTTAAAGCTGCGCAGTTTTGGGAAGCTACCCAATATGGTGAAATTTCAGTCAATAAAGATACATTTCCGTAGAAGTTGGCCCGGTTGAATGCCTAATCTTTGAATTCCCTCGAGGACAGCTGGGTGTTTGCTGTTGCATTCACTTGGTGTGGCTGTAATTTGGCCACTGGGTGGGGAGATCCTTAAAAGAGTCAGCAGACCAAAAAAGAGGCAAATGCTTGAAAAAAGCTGAGCACCCGTGTAGCGGGAACCATGTAGCCCATAACCCAAAATATAAATGAGGCATATGCATGAAAAAAGCTGAGCACCTGCGAAGAAGGATATATGCATACAGGATCCCCGAACCACTGCTGCCTTTTCTGCATCAACTCCCAAACCCTTGCTTCCCTCAAATAAAATCCCAAACCATTGTCTCTGTACTCCACTAAACTCATCAAACTCCAATGAACATCCATGCAGCGAAAAACATGCAGCCCAAAACCAGGCTGCAATGCTCCATATACTAACCACCAACCATTGTCTCCATGCTATATTTCCTACGAAAACAGCCAATTATTTGCCGCTGTACTTCAATCAAACCTCAACACCGTTGCCTCTGTGCTCCTTACAAATCCCAATTACTCGCCATCATGCACCATACAATTCCCAAAGCAATGTACCTCCATTATACACCCAAAACCCAGCTGCATTGCTCCTTACAAGGACCCCCAGACCATTGAATCGAAGCTAGCGTCTTCCCAAAAGCACCCAGACCCTTGCCGCTATGCCCCAATTAAACCTCAAAACCATTGTCTCTGTGCTTAATACAAATCCCCAAACGATGGGTGTCTTGTGTATACTAAGCCTCAAACTTTGCCCCATTTTCCAAATAAACCCTCTAGCAATTGTTGATGTACTCTATAAAATAGCTTCAAAGTATTATCTCAATGGTAGTTCTACTCATTCCAGTCCCCCAATAAAAACCCTTACCCTCCATGCTCCATTCCAACCCCCAAAACCTCGCTTCTTGGTCACATACCAACACCAAACAATTGTCTCCATGCTCCATCCAACCCCAAAACCCTCATCGTCATGCACCATGCAAACAAAAGTTTGCAGTTTTCCAGTTTTCATTTCAATTAATGTTGAAGTAAGCCATCCCCGGTCACCCCTACATTGCCGTTTGACACCGTTTTTTCAGGGCTATTTTAACCCATGACAGAAACAGTAGTTTGCAGTTTTCAGTTTAAAAATATCCCACCCCCCATGCCGGTCCCTCCAGAATTTTGCCTCACCTGCAATTTCCAGCGCCCTATAAGTCAACCTCCAGTCATTTGCTTCCCCAAAACTACCTTTAATCAGGACAATAACAAAAATTTAAGGTTTTCACTGGTTTTCCCTCCCTCGCAGTTTTCTCCGCAGTTTTTTGCCCCCAACCCAATGGCCCTTCCTACCAGCCATTAGTCCTCCACTAACAGCCATTTACCCCCCAAGAACTCTCTAAAATGAATGAATGAATTCTTATGACAATACATAAAACGGGTGGTAAAAGGATTGAAAAGAAATTCTATTTGTCCTTTACCATCCACTCAGCCACTGGCCACAACGCCCTTTCTCCCACCAGCCGTTTAACCATTTTGTGCACCAAAAATACTTGCTTCACACCTTGCAGCCATTTGTCGCCAATTTTCTGCCTTTTTCAGTTTTTTTAGAATTTTCAACATAATTTTACCCCCAAGTTGTATGCCAATAGTCGCCGTAGGCGACGGCGGAGCTCAACCTAGTCCATAATATAAAAGCTGAGCCTTGTCTGTGACGTCTGCAGACGGCGCAGGCCCAATTCAGCAGCTGCAGCGGAAGTGAGAACATTTTTGGGTAAATTGGGGTCGCGGAACACGATTCTGGCCTGGCCAGCTTGCTCCGATCACGGGAAAGTGCTTAAAACATCAAAAATGCGACTTTTATCAATGTTTTCCCTCTGCGCAGTTTTGTGCTGCTATCCAACCTGGCAATATTGCACTCCTTAAACAACTTTCCAAACTGCTCGACTAACCAGTGTCCATCTTGGGCAGCCTTACCTCTCTTGGGTTCGGTGCCTAGCTTTTTGAAGTCCCTCGAGGACAGCCAGGTGTTTGCTGATGCATTCATTTGGTGTGGCTGTAATTTGGCCACTGGGCGGGGGTTTCTAAAAGAGTCATAAGACCACAAAAGAGGCTAATGCATGTAAAAAGCTGAGCACCCGTGTAGCGGGACCCATGCAGCCCAATCAATCCATTTTCTGTTCAAATGTGTCGCCATCCCCTAAATACTTTGTCTCCTTTCCCTTCCAATACTCAATCAATTGACTCCATGCACCATTCCAATTTCCAATCTACAAACCAAGAAACAAACCCCCAAACTATTTGCCTACTCTTACCTGACATGCATTAAACAAAATCTGAAAATCGTTGTTTCCATGCTCCAAAAACCTTGTTTCTTTGCTCCATACCATGATTATTTTTTTTGCATTCAATAGATATTACCTTTATCTGCGAATTTATTAATAATTATTTGAGAATTAGCTGAGCTACAAATACTCAAAATTCAAACCTATGAGCCCTTCTGATGCCTTGCTCAAGTCTGCAATGTTTTAATGGATTTGCAAAGAATAAACCAATGGATTTACAATGAATTAACCAAAGCAATTTAAGAAATTACAATAAATTATTATGTGCGCCGCAGGCCCTCCCAACCTAGTCCATAATATAAAAGCTGAGCCTTGTCTGTGACGTCTGCAGACGGCGCAGGCCCAATTCAGCAGCTGCATCGGAAGTGAGCATTGTTTTGGGTAATTTGGGGTCCCGGAACACGATTCTGGCCTGGCAAGCTTGCTCCGATCACGGGAAAGGGCTTAAAACATCAAAAATGTGACTTTTATCAATGTTTTGCCTCTGCGCAGATTTGTGCAGCTACCCAATCTGGCGGTATTGCACTCATTAAATAAATGTTTTCACACATGTTGGCTAATCAGCATGCTTGACAGGCAACGGTACATCTTGTGGGTCAAATGCCTTCTTTTTGATTTCCCTGGATGTTCCTACTGGCTGTAATATGGCCACTTGGTGGGGAAATTTAAAGAGCCCATAAACCATAAAAGAGGCTATTGCATGAAAAAAGCCGAGCACCTGTGTAGTGGGAACACAGTCCTTAAACTCATCATCAAAAAACTTCACATCATCATACAGCCAGGTTTCAATTTTTGGCCATAATGATGTTTCAAACGAAAATCGCTGCTGGCTGACTTGAATTAGGACTACAATAGCATGCAAACATTTGTCTATAAAAATGGCTAATTTTTTAAGACGTACAATAAGTTTTTAAGACATAAACTCGATAATATAAACTACAACTTAAGATAACAAGTTTCAGCCAAACTATTTTTTGAAAAGGTACATTTTTGAACATACCCCATTTTAAGCTATGATCAAGTTGTATTGTCTTCGAATAAATCACCAAATATACACCAATTAATGAACGAAAGTTATGATGTCTGCCGCATGCCCTCCCAAAGAAATAAACACAAGAAGTACTTTAATTAAAACCTACTCTAAAGCATTGCTAGAAATAATGATGTGCGCCGCAGGCCTCTCCCAACCTAGTCCATAATATAAAAGCTGAGCCTTGTCCGTAACGTCTACAGACGGCGCAGGCCCAATTCAGCAGCTGCAGCGGAAGTGAGGATGGTTTTGGGTAAATCGGGGTCGCGGAACACGATGCTGGCCTGACCAGCTTGCTCCGATCACGGGAAAGTGCTTAAAACATCAGGCGTTTGGGTAAAATGGCTATTTTGAAGGGTTTTTAGAATGCTGCTTTTGACAGAAAGCGCATTTTGTCAAGCGGTTTGTTGCATTCAAAAGATACAGTTTTTACCTTTAAAATGGCGTTGGAATTTTTGAAATCCGTTGAGAATTGACTGAGTTACAGCCAAAACAAATTTTAGCTAATAAGCCATTCTGGCGGCCTACCCAGGCCTGCAATGTTTCAGTGGATATTTAAGTAAGATACGACAGGACAGTTTATTTAGCAGCCTTTGTCTGTTTGAACCTAACAGGATGGCTATATTTTGTCATGTCTGGAGTTGTTGATGTGCGCCTCTGGCCTCTCCCTCCTAATAAGACATTCTGGTGGCCTACCCAGACCTCCAATGTTTCAGTGCATATTGAACTAAGCTATGACAAGACAGCTTATTTAGCAGCCTTTGCCTTGCCTAACTGGCTGGCTTGATTATGGCATGAATGGAGCTGCCAATGTGCACCGCAGGCTTATACCATACTAGGAATAAATAAAATAAGTAAATTTAACTAACAAGTATATGGCGCAAAGCGCAATAGGTGACCGCGGAGTGCATCCTTTATATGATACTTTGCAACTCAAAAATCTAGCCTGTGGTTTCTCAACCAATTTCAAAAGTAAGCACATATTTAGAATCGAAATATAAGACTAGTGAACAAAAAAAGCAACTCTTCTGTGCAATTCTTAAGACTTCAGGTACTACAGTGCAAAAACCGCATATTGCAATTTTCTAACTTTCTACCCAGAAAAGTAATGTTTTAAATGCTTCGGGACCAGTTCCACCCCTCCAGATATTCTTGAAATTTAATTACCTTTAAGCAAAAAAAAAGTTTGTCCAAATCCATTGAGAATTCGCCATTTCTCAATCGACCCCATTTTTCAAAATTTCTACCCAAAAAAGTTATGTTTCCTATGCTCCGGGACCAGTTCCACCCCTCCAGATCTTCCTAAAATGTTATTACCTTTCAGCAAAAAAAAAGTTTGTCCAAATCCGTTGAGAATTCGCCATTTTTCAACATAGCCCATTTTTCAAACTTTCTACCCAAAAAAGTAATGTTTCAAATGCTCCGGGACCAGTTCCACCCCTCCAGATCTTCCTAAAATGTTATTACCTTTCAGCAAAAAAAAAGTTTGTCCAAATCCGTTGAGAATTCGCCATTTCTCAACATACCCCATTTATCAAAAGTTCTACCCAAAAAAGTAATGTTTCAAATGCTCCGGGATCAGTTCCGCCCCTCCAGATCTTCCTAAATTATTTTTACCTTTCAGGAAAAAAAAAGTTTGTCAAAATCCGTTGAGAATTGAGCATTTTACAGCATACCCCATTTTTCAACCTTTCTACCCAAAAAAGTAATGTTTCAAATGCTCAAATTCCGGGTCTACCCCTCCAGATCTTCCTAAAATAGCATTACCTTTCAGGAAAAAAAAAGTTTGTCCCAATCCGTTGAGAATTCGCCCGTTCCCAGCATTTCCAGGAACATATATATATATACACAAATATATATGAGGACAAAAGTTGAGTAACCTCTATAGACCGCGGCGCGGCCCTTCGGGCCGCTCCGCGGTCAAAAACTACTCTAAAGAATTACTGGAATTGATGATGAGCGCCGCAGGCCTCTCCCAACCTCCCATTCTGGCCTGACCAGCTTGCTCAGATCAGGGGAATGTGGTTAAAACGTCAAAAATGTGAGTTTACCCTATGTTTTGCCTCTGCGCAGTTTTGGGCTGCTATCCAATCGGGTCATTTTGCACTCAATAAACAAGTTCTCATGCAGGTGGCCTTATTGCTGCCCCACTTTGGCAACCTTACCCCACTCGGGTTGGGTGCCTAATCTTTGAAGTCCCTCAAGGACAGCCAGGTGTTTGCTGTTGCATTCATTTGGTGTGGCTGTAATTTGGTCACTGGGTGGGGTGGATTTTCAAAAGAGTCAAATGACCAAAAAAGAGGCTGATGCATGAAAAAAGCTGAGCACCCGTGTAGCGGGACCCATGCAGCCCAAATTCTAAATTGGTTTTGGAATATGGTTTTTATTTTTTATTGCATTCAATAGGATGCCTTCAATTGGTGTTGAAATTAATGAAATTAATTGAGAATTATATGAGCTATAAAAATTTGAGATTATGGACTCATACAGCGTAGCCAACCAACCAGCGCCATATCACTTTAGACTGTGGTGTCTTCTTTTTGATGTCCCTCTAGGACCGCCAGGTGATTGCTATTGCATTCTTTTGGCGTGGCTGTAAATTGCTAACTCTTTGGGATTCCCAGAGGAGTTGGTTGGCTAGAATGCATGAAAAAAGACTAGCACCCATATAGCGGGAACAATGCAGCCCAAATCATCATCATTTAGCCAGATTTCACTTTTTATTCATAATGATCTTCAAACAAAAATCGCAGCTGGCTAAATTGATTTAAAAATATAAGACAGCAAATAGCAGCAATTTTTAAATAAAGTTGCATACGTACAAAAAATATGCTCAAGATGAACAAAAATCGCTAAAAACATGAAAAATTTCTAAAATCGCTAAAATGCACAACCAATAAAAATACAGATATGTTATTTACAAAATTTAAACAGTAAAATTATAAGATATATAAGGAAGAATGCAAGCTAAGAACAAATAATGCTATTCAGAATAATGCAATATGTTATTTGCAAAACCAAAAATTCAGAAAACTGAAAATTATGCAAAACAAATTAAAACCAAAGAGAAAAAAAAGCAGTGAAGAAATTAGAAATTCTTGATATAAATTAACCAAAACTACACAAATCAACCAGCAAAACTTTTGATACTTTAAAAAAACTTTAAAGCAAAATACTTTCACAAAAAAAATTGGTACTAAAAAGCAATATGAGAAAACCCAAAAAGAATGATGTGCGCCGCAGGCCTCTCCCAACCTAGTCACCATATATAATGACAGAGCCTGTCTTGTCTGTTATCACTTCGCGCACCACAAGGGAAGCTTTCTGTGAGAAGATGAAGATGTTTTTGGGTAAATCGGGGTCCGGTAAGCCGATTTTGAGTTAGCCAGCTTGCGCCAATCACAGGAAAGTGCTTAAAACATCGAAAATGTGTGTTTTTTCAATGTTTTTGAGCTGCGCAGATTTGAGAAGCCACCCAATTAGGTAACATTTCAGCCATTACACATATTTTCCGTCAACTTTGCCAACCTAACCTTCATAGGCAACCTAACCTTGGGTTGGATGCCTCATTTTTGATGTCCCTTGAGGACCGCCAGGTGTTTGCTTCTGCATTCATTTGGTGTGGCTGTAATTTGGCCACTGGGTGGGATCTCTTAAACCATTTGCTCCTGAACCATTTTCCCTCCTCTGTCCAAATCTATTTCAGAAAAAAACCCCATTTTCGATTGATGCCTGCCAATCCAATAAAGTGTAAAATACGTACGTTGCAGTGTGTTAGCACATTCGTCTACTCAGCAGTATTCAGCAATTACAGCCATTAGCCCTCAGCCCTTTGCTACCTCCAACCATCCATTTGCACTCCCCAAGAGCCGCCCCAACCATTTGTCCTCCCCCAACCACTTGCCACCCTCTCAAAATACTTTTCATCATGAACCTCGCGTTTGCAAATATGTAATGAGTAAAATCTTCAAAAATAACTAAGTTTTGGTATAATTGTGCCCATACTTGTATGGGGGTCAGATGCTAAGGGGGGCGCCCACGTATGTCTTTTGGGGGGGGGGGGCGGGGGGGGGGGGGGGGCGCCCCCCTATGTACCCCCTACGTGGTACGTCTGTGGGGGGCGGGGGGTGCGGGGGGGCGCTTTAGGGGGGGGGGGGGGGGGGCGGGGGGTCGGGGGTCCGAGGGGAAGGGACGTATGTCTGTCATCGATAAATGTACCAAAAAATAGGTATATAACCCTCAAAACTTAGTATAAAGTACAGTTGACTGCTACATTAGCAATAAACGAAGCTAATTTAGGCCAAGAAGGGATAATAATGCCAAAAATTATCCAATTTTTAGCAGAAAATTTTTTATTTTTAGGGTCAGCCAGATGAAAAATTTTGGCTTGGCAGACGTGGTGCGTCTGGCGCCGTGTCACGACGGTTCATCACCGCGACGGTTCATCACCGCGACGGTTCATCAAAACGACGGTTCATCACCGCGACGGTTCATCACCACGACGGTTCATCACCAAGCCCCCTTCAACAAGCCAACTGGCTAAGGAACTTCCCTAAAATTCGGGAACTGTGGCTATTGCAACATAGGATTGCCAAAATTTGCTACATTTTTGGTGAAATTCGGGAACTGCGACAGTTGTCACTTAAATTTGCCAAAACTTTACAAAATTTTTGTGACATTTGGTAATTGTGAAAATTGCAACTTAAAATTGCCAAAATTTTACGATAACTTTGGTGGAATCATCAAACCCCTTTCCAAGATTTTAGACAAAGCCTGAAATATTTTGAAGTTTTTGCAATTTCCAAGGAAATTGCTACCTATCAATTTTCAAAATTCGAAACAAATTTTCAATCACATTTTGGGACTGTGACATTTGCAACAGTAAACTGTCAAAATTTGGCAAATTTTTGGTGAATGTCCAAATTCCTTATAAGATATCAATTGAATTTTGGCTGTGTGACACTTGTAACTTTTATAATTAATATTTCAGACCATTTTGATTGAATTTAACTACTTCTTTGCTTGGAGAAGGGGGCTTAGTGATGAACCGTCATGGTGATGAACCGTCGCGGTGATGAACCGTCGCGGTGATGAACCGTCGCGGTGATGAACCGTCATTTTGATGAACTGTTGAGGTGATGAACCGTCGTGGTGATGAACCGTCGTGTTGATGAACCGTCGCGTTTATTAACCGTGGGGGTGATGAACCGTCGTGTAACGGTCTGGCGCCCCCCCCCCCCGCCCCCCCTCTACCCCAAAGATTCCCCTGACGTGGGTACGTCTGGCGCCCCCCCCCCCCCCCCGCCCCACCCAAAACGCAAAATTTTGACCTATGACGTGGTACGTGTGTGCGCCCCCCCGCCCCCCCTTCATACATCTATGATTGTGCCCCAACAATTTTTCGCATTCATCCCCAGCCATTTCCATCTACAGTTTTCCCCTTCCCGAGCCAGTTGCCCTAAGAACTTATCCGAATGCCCCCCCAGATGTGGAGCTGCTGCAATTATTCCAAACGAAAACGTATCTTTGTATCCAACTATCCTCTCCAAATTGATGTTATCAAATTATCCCCAATTCAAAGGTGCTTCAGCGTTTTTAAACGCATCAAAACTAATTTTTTGGTGGTTCCCGAACATTTAACTTTCCCATATGAAATCTTCTCCAATTATCCCAGATTTAAAGGTGCTTTTAATTTTTTAAACGCATCAAAACCCATTTTTCGTCCCAGCTGCCCCAAATAAAAAAACATCCAACCAAAACAAAACTTATCCAATTATCCTCCAAATGAAGTGATGCAATTCCCCCCCCCCCCCCAAATGAAAACTTATCTAACTATCTCTCAAATATTATCTTTATCCGTATCCCTCCCAAATTTTTCCAACTGCCCTCCTTAAAAACACTTCGAGCTTTCTATTACACTTTACACATATACATTGATATTCTGGTCATTAATAATTTCTGTAGCTGGTTCCATATAGACTCGCCGTAGGCGACGGCGAAGCCAACCTAGTCTTATATAATACACGGTGATGCCATTTTCGGAGGGTACTGGGCACGCTGGGATTCGAGATGTATCCTGGCATATGATACCTTTTTGGATAGATCTCAGCAAGTTGTGTAACATATATTAGGCGCACTATGTTCCAATAATGTTGAATATGAAAAATGATTGAAAATGTGTGCGATTTTGGCATTTTTGGCTATTTTTTGACTTTGAAACGCCATAGCTCCTCCAGTTTTAAACGTTTTCTGTCGGACTTTTTTTTAAATTCAAGCCTGAACTCATCTTTATAAGGCCATCTATTTACATTTTCATTTCATAAAAATTTTATTTGTTAAAAATGTTGTAGAGTTAAGTCAATTTTCGTGATTTTGGCCCTACTCAGTGAGCTGACGTTTCAAGTTATTCATTTTGTAAGGATATGCAGGTCTTCAAATTCCAGTAGGTCAACTTGGACTGCTTGTGATGTTAACAGTTCTTGATCTTTCTAAATTTGTCTTCTGTTAACTGGAGTTTCCGAAATTTGTGAAACTTAAAATGTTGATATTTTCTGACATCAGCAATTAGTACTGACACATGTGATCAATTATTGCCTGTAAATTGTTGCCAGTCAATTAGCTATTTTATGATAACGATAAATTGAAATAAACTAAAAATGCTTTAAAGTGTTGATGAACAAAAACAGAAACTAAAGATGTTGAAATATAAGTGTGGCCACGCGAAGCGCGGCCACTGACCCATATTACTAGTATATATATATATGTCTGTCCGGGGCCCGTACTCCGCGGTTTTTCAATGAAATTGGCTAATTTTTTGCATGAATGTCCGCCTGGGCGGCTCTCCAGGCCATTTTTTGCGCTTGACGTAATTTTTCGATTTTTGCCCAAAACTCAATTTTTTGATGTTTCAATATACGAAAATTCATAAATCACTGGTTTTTCAATGAAATTAGCTGAATTTTGGCAGGTACGTCCGTCAAAGTAATATCTTGAAGCTGGCAAAAGGAATTTTCGAAATATTTATTATATCTTGATTTATAGGCAAAAACCCAAAATCTTGATGTTTCAAAAATTTGAACATGCATAAATCCATTGTTTTTCAATGAAATCAGCTGATTTTTGGCAGGTACATCCATCAAAGTAATATCTTAAAGCTGGCAAAAGGATTTTTTGAAATATTTATTTTATCTTGATTTATAAACAAAAACCCAAAATCTTGATGTTTCAAAAATTTGAACATGCATAAATCCATTGTTTTTCAATGAAATCAGCTGATTTTTGGCAGGTACGTATCAACCATGCGAATTGAAAAGTTTTGTAACGTAGCTAGTGGTTATTACTTGTACTGGAACAAAGGCCGCGCATCTTGGCGATAGCCGATAATACCTTGTTTGTTTAGTGGCCACAATATATTTTGTATTATTTGCATCGAAATTCCAAGAGACTAGTGAAAAAGTAAATCACCGAAATGTTTTGTATAAATTTCTCTGACAGTGAATAGAATAAAGTGGGGGGTGCAATGGAATAAATTGTTGTAGCAACCAACTCTGTGAGAAATTCCATCACAGCAAATCTCATTTGCAAAAAATATATTCCCTAAGAATTTCAATTGCATGCGCATTCTCCCATTTCCAACGAGCCAGATCTTAGTCAGTAGCGGGACTGGATCGCAAAATGATTCTAACATTGATCCTGTTTTCGCTAATGATGCTTCATGCGCAAGGTTGTTTTCTTCAACCACGCCTTAAGCCATTTAATTGGACTACTACACCTTCCTCATCCCCCATGACTGTGAGCACCACACCTGCTACTACTAAAACCACAACCACTACCAAAACCACTACCCCATCACCAACAACCACCACAAATCGTGCACCCATAACCACTAAGCCAACTACTACAACTACAACAAGCTCTACGGCAACCACTACTACTACGACTACTACCACAAATCCCACACCCACACCACACCTTATCAACCTCGCCACCTTACCAACACTAAACAGTACCTCAACCACCACGACTCCCCAACCACTA
>JASANA010008570.1:0-40310 GCA_030248095.1 Ptycholaimellus sp. GST1_10
GCAGGGGCTGAAGCAGCGGCAGTGCAGCCTTTGACTGGAGCACAACGAATGCTCAAGTGTCTCGACCGTGTACAGCTAACTACCCCTCAAATGGTCTAAGGAAACCTAAGACACATACATTTCAGAAAACTCCTAAAATGGAACCAAAGACGCCGGACAATATTGCATGCCCCAGCATAACTGCTTTACTGTGGTCTCATTTTTTGATCGATCGATCCGATCTCAGATCAGGGTTTTACGCATTTTACGTGAATTCATGAATGAAGCAAGAACGAATGCCAATGATGCATACAACAAATCGGCAACAGCGTATGTGCTGGACTGGAGGTCAGTAGCCGTTTCCGTGCTTGGCTGTGCGTAGTTGAAGGAGGCATTGGTGGCCTCGGCAGATTCATTCAGCTCCTAAATCTAGCCGTAGATAGGCCAAGTCTGCGTTAGTCAATTATAAGGAACCGAGGGAGGCCGGGAGCTGTAGGAGGAGGTGCTTGCATGTGCGTTACCTTTCATAATGCTCACATGCTTATTTTTGACCGTCTGTTGATTGTGAATTAGATATTTAAACGTGAATTTTCATGGTTTCTTGACAGAAATACGTAAAGGTAACATTGCGCAGCTGAGAAAAACGGGACAAGATGGGATTAGTTCACAGAACTCGCTTCGCTTTGGGAAAGCATTGCTTCGACGCATGCATCATTTTGAAACCACCTGCTTCTTTAGAGATGACGCTACCTTTGTCTAAAAACAAGAAGCCTAAATTCTATTGCTTGTTTCTACTTTATTTATACATAAACTCTTACATGAAATCAAGTTCAAGTGCAAAATAGAACTCCTAAAACTAAAAATAAATCTCCTAAAACTCCCTTTCTTCTCTTGGCAGAATACGTAGTACGGACGGACAATCAAAGCACCAAAGTGACACTGGTGCCTTAAGGCCAGGATGGGCAACCCAGCTGGCTTTTGAGATGCAAATTAGGCCCGCCAACTGTGGGAGAAGACTTCTGACCAGTGGTGTTAAGTAAAACTACTTGGCAGTTTCATTTCACTTTTCCACCTCGTGAGGTAAAACCCCCATCATTTTGCTTCACTTTCAACCTCATGCATTTTAGCTAAAATTAGTTACACTTAAAAATTCGAATTTTTTCCACTTTTTACAATGTTTTCACTTTTTTTCCACTTTCTTGGTCTGTTTGCATAAAAACGTCCCAATTTGTCTCAAATTTGCTTCAAATTGCACGGGAGAGTGTCTGAAACAAAACAGAGCAATGCAAGGCATGGCCGAAACAGTCAAATATGAATTCTACTTGAGAAACTGATTATTGACCTGCATGAGGATTTAGGACTGCACTTGCTTCTGGCATAGACTATTTCGCTGGCCCCCTAACAGAAAACCCATCTTAGAAAACATTCGTTCTGCAGCTGAGCTAGAGCTGGGGATGGAAAGGAGTGGCAGGGGGACGTCCTTTAGGGGTGAGTTGGTAATGGAGATAGCCTTGGTGGCCTCCTACCTTGCTGGTGTCAGAAAAAAGTCCGCGTTTTATGACCACCTTCTCAAGGACAACTGTCCAGCAAACGCACAGATCACATTTTCAAGGCCCACCTTAGCACAAAAATACATCTGCAAGAGAAAATTTGAGAAAATTAGTGCTCAAACAGCAAAAAACGGCAGTATTTTACTCAAAAGTAGAAAATAAGTGGAAAGTGAAATGGAAAGTGAAAGTGGAAAAGAAGTGAAACATTACACTTCACTTCCACTTCAACCTCTGGGGGTCCAAAAACATTACTTCACTTCCGCTTCCACCTCGAGTGTTCCAAATGAGTTTTTTTCCACTTTTTTCTACTTTCTACTTTTTTTCCCACTTTCTACTTAACACCACTGCTTCCGACTACTGTAATTCAACAAGATGGAAAGAGGGAGGCCTCCTGGGCCTTCAAAGAAGGCAGGCTGACCCATTTTCAAAAGAAAGCATTATCCCAAATTTAGACGTGACTCTCCTGAAAAACGCATGATGCTGCAAAGCTGAGAAAAGAGCCCTAGCGCTCTGTGATTCGTCAGAAAAATGCAAGAATATGGAATGGTGGAAGAAAGAGAAGCTAAAAAAATGTCATCGACCCTTCCAAGGCCCCGATACGCCCCATACCATCAGCGTCCCCGCTCATACCCTCCCTATCAATGATGTTTACAGGAAATTTACTCGTTAAGCGTTATTTACTCGGTTTGGCGGTACCGCTATGCTTTTTAGAATTGGCGTTATTTTTAACTTATCCTGTACAGACCCTCCAACTGGAAATTTAAGCGCTAAAAATTTATTCTATTTTATGCGTTTCTGATGGTTTCCATGGCTTTTGCAGTGTTGCTGGAGGCTTCTGAGATGAGCTGAGGACTTCCCAGCCTACAAAGAACCGGCATAGCGCTGCAGAGAAAAGTCTGTGAGCAAGTGACCTTGGATAAGGGGCTATTTTGTCATGATACCACTGGTTCTCATGCTCACTTTTCTGCCCTTTCATTCTTAGAGAGCGTCCAGTGAGCTGGTAGTGGTACATAAAGAAATATGCTTGGCTTCTGATTTCAATGGTGAAACTATACATCACCTTGAAACCTACTGGATAGCCATTTGAGCTTCAAGTGCCTCTCGAGTGCTCAAAGGTTAGACAGCGCGCATTATAGGCTTTGGTTAGGGCTGCGCAGATCTGAGTGAGTTATTGCGTGTGTTTGAAAGCACTGGCAAGGCATTGTTTGGTAGGAAGGGGAAGCTGGAGGTATGGGAAGGAAGCGGACGAATTCAGCATGGGCTGAAGTGCCTGCGGATTGGGCGGATACGAAGTGCCTGAAGACAGGGGGAGCGGCCGACCATCTTCTGCTATTTCCTGCTCGGCGAGGATGCTGGGTCTGCTGGCCAGTGGAGCCAAGGATCTGAAGTCTGCTCAAGTGCTGGCCGCTCATCCACCTGTCGCACCCTTTCCTACTGCCGTCTACAACGCCTGGTTTCACGTCGCGAATGATGGAGCTGAAATCTCTGCCTCTGCATTTCCACGCCCTGAAGGGCTCCAAAAGCTTCCATCTGTCCTATTCGTCGTTCATTTTCATTTTCATTTTGTCGCTTTTCAGCACTGCATTGCATACAAATTGGAGGCAAAGAGCAAGCAGGGGCGGGTTCCACGTCGGTAGGACACCCATTCCACGTCGATGTCCAATGCCGTCCACAACGTGGAACAGGCGTCATCAATCTCTGCTGACACTGACGTGGAACAGATGTCAACGTGAAACATGAGTCCAAAGGCGTCCATCAAGAATTCGGACATTCGTGCTGACACCCATTTCATGTTGACTACCATTCCATGTTGACCATTTCATGTCGGTTGAAAGGTGGTAGATTTCATGCAAGGGCAAATTAGGCTGAAATGAAGAACATGGGAAATAATTTGCATTTATTACTTATATTAATTTTCAACCAGCAATCAAACTAACATTATGTCAAAGCAAGTAAAATAGCAGGTAAAATACAACACTGTATTTTTAAACCCAAAACTAGCCCTGTAGCTAGTAAAACTAGCCAAATATTAAATAAAACAATATATCTCGTGACCAATGTAAATTGGTAAATAATGTAAATGACTAATGTGACCAATGTAAATAGGTACGCCACCTATGTTTTTTTTGACATGAAATGCCTACTCAAAATGTTTATTGCAAAATATATTTGCAAACATAACTTCCAAGAATTTCTTGTGCTTGGTTTGAAAAGTTGCTTGATATTACAAAAACGGTTTTAATTTAAATAATAAAAAATAATACAAAAAACGGTTATTATTCATTAAAATTATACAGTACATGTAAAGCTATATTGATTGAAAAGATGCGTATTTTTAGAGCCAGCCATGTATGATTTACAGTTACAGTACAATCTTTAGTTATAATCAATTATAATAATATTATATATTTACAGTGTAGATTATTTAGTTTTAATCAAAAAGATGTAAAAATTATTAAGAAAACCTTGAAAACCACAAAAATGCTCTTAAAATGAGTGTCCGCAAAAATGTCCACATGTGTCTACAGGGTCCCCCCTGTAGACACTTTGTGCGGACATTGTCCGCAGAGATGGTGGACATTGTCCGCAACGTGGAACAGGTGACGACAAGGTGTCCGCGTCCGCGTCCACTGCGGACGCGGACGCGGACACAAAATGTCCACGTCTACTGCGGACGCGGACATACATGGAACAGGTGTCCGCGTCCGCGTCCGCAGTGGACGCGGACATGTCCGCATGTGTCCGCACGGACATATGTTTTGTACATGTCCACAAAAAAAGTAGACACGACGTGGAACCCGCCCCAGGAAGTAAAACAGTTGACGTCCGAAAAGTGAGAGGAGTGTACATCCAGGAGAATGTTATCACTCAGTGGATCAAAATAGTGGCATCATTTGAGACAGCTACCAGGAAATTGGCAAGGGATCCCAATATCGCCCCATCCGAGAGAGAGTTCCACGTTGAGACCACACGATTTGCGAAATGTTGTTGCCTGTGCCGTGAAGAGATAACCTCCTTGCATAATCGAAAGTTGTGTTGTAGGGGCCTGTGAATGTGCTTGCGGGTGAGAAGATTTGGGCCATGCGAGAGAGAGTGGTAAAGTTTGTAAGCAAGTGAAAGATCAAGTAGATGGCCGCGGTGCTGGAGAGTGGCCAAACCGAGACGTTGCAGGCGTTCAGGGTATGGGCAGGCTCTTAGCTTACAGCGTTTGAATATAAGTCGAGTGAAATATTTTTGCACATTTTCCAGTTTGCTGCTTTCCGTTTCCCCAATAGAGTTCCAGACAGGAGCACTGCTCTCTAGAAGAGGCCTTATAAATGTGCAGTATGCAAGGGTAAGACGGCGCATTTTACCAATAAGGAAACAACGAGAGACGGCAAAACAGGCTTTTCGTGCTTGCTTAACAATATTCTCAACATGTAGTTGAAAGCTAAGGCCCTGATCCATAACAATACCCAGGTCTTTGCAACTATCTACAGAAGGTAAATCAAAACTTCCTATTTTTAAGCTCACATGATTGCTGGCTTTTCCTATAGGTAAAACAAAACATTTCTCTGCTGCTAGGTTAAGCTGCCAAGTTTGGCACCAGTCCTCAACAAAGTTTAAAGCTCGCTGCAAACAGATAGGGTCCTTGCTAAAAAGCTTCAGATCGTCTGCATACGCATCACAGTGATAAATCTTATTTAGTTCCTCAACTAGGCCCATGGTGAAAAGAACAAAACAAAGAGGACCCAGAGTAGAACCTGCTACAATAGAAGAGGTCAGCTGGCTGAGCTGAGAGTGGCGGCCTTCAATCTTAACTAGTTGTGATCTGTCTCGGAAATAGTCACGAATCCAGCTAAGAGCCTGTCCTGAAACTCCAAGGGACTCTAGTTGAATTACAAGTTTTTGTTGTGAAACTGAATCGAAGGCCTTGCGGAAGTCTAAGTATACAACATAGCATGGGGTCTTTGAGGCAATTGAACTAGTCCAAGCATTGGTACAGCAAAGGAGCTGAATAGTAGTGGAGCGCCCTGCCAGAAATCCAAATTGAAAGTCAGAGATAAGTCCATTTCTTTCGCAGTCGTTCTACCACTCATTCATCTTTGTCTTCAGCTATCGATCAAGGCCCATTTTTCTAGCTCTACATCCAAGACGGTCTCCGCAAAGCGCTCTCCCACATCGCCACTGTACAAGCACAGCGAAAAATTATGGTCAGTTTGCCTTGTTTCAATATTTATGGAAATTTTGGATGAAAGCTCAGGGCCTACGCGATGCGACTCATGAGAAACTGCGATCGTTTGGCCAAGTTCTTGCCGGCTTTCCAGCGAGCATGTCCGGCCTCTACTTTCAGAATTTCTGGTCCGACATCAACTTTTAGAATTTCTGGTCTGGCATCGATTTCAGAATTTCTGCTCTGGCATCAACTTTCAGAATTTCTGGTCTGGCATCAACTTTCGGAATTTCGCCTCCAATCATCGCTTCTTGTCAAACAACTACAGGTTTACTCTTTTACAGGCCTTCTACGCATGGAATAAATCATGAAGAAGCGTGGCGTCAACATCGAACTGGCCAGATCCAAGCTGGACCCAAGTCAAAGATTTGCGAGGAAAAAAGATCCGCGACTGGAGGGTCTGGGCGTTGCGTCCAGCCCCAAGACCTGGACCCTACCTTCTACGTCGTCAGCGGGGTGCCAATGGTCATCAAGGTTCCCTTCCTTATCCCATCGTCTCAGGTTCAAGGTTCCCGTCAAACTGTTGCGGCTTAAGTTGATTAAAATGGCCTTGTGCTCTCAATTTCTTTAGCGAGGCAGATGGATTGATGGTTCCTTTGAGCAGTGGAAACATTTAGTTGAGGTAGTAAAGGGGCACATTGGATGCGAAGTGGCGTGAGTTGAAAGTGAGGCTGAAGGGTTGTGTAGGATGACGGGAGCGGTGGACGTGTCTGGAGCAAAGAGGAGACCACCAGCCACTCCGCCACCGCAAGCAAGGTTCTGCTCTGCTCTCTTCCCTGCTTTCCAGCCTCTCAAATCTGGCCCGGCCTTGCAGCCATCCAAATCGTCAACGCCTGCATTCAGCCGAAACCATGACCACCGACCTAACCTCCAAGAGTTGAAGGCGCACAGCTTCTATCGAGCCGCCTAGTGAACCTTGCTGCTTCACTTTAACTCCCCACTTTTCTGCTTACTATCCTTTGAAAAATTTTTGTAACTTTGTCTGCTCCGATTTCTAGCCAAGGTTTTGCCTCACTAGACCCGGCAAAAAGTAGCAAAACAGTTAAAGTTAATCAAAATGCAAGATTACAGAAAAGAAAGCTGCAATGTTATCATAACTACTCGTTGGGGGCTGCAGTCATCTTGGCTTTGAGATCTTCAAACTGCTTGAGATTAGCCTCCGTCCAGTTTCTTTATTTTTCAATTTTTTTTCATGCGGTACTCTAGGTTGTTCAGGTTTTACTGAGACGCAAAGCTAGATTTCCCAACCGCAAATTTTGCCCAAAATAAAACTGAATACTACAAATGAATGTTATACAATGAAAAATTGCGCCCGTTTTTGCACGAATTTTTCCAAAACAAAAGATCTTTCCTGCTCTACAACCGACCTTTTTCTCGCTCGCCTCTTATCTTTCCCACCCTGCCTTTCGCAATCGGTTAACAATATGTCAATTAAATTATGGTTGAAAAAACTTCTTATCACTTAGGAATATGTCATAGCTGTTGAAGTTAAGTAAACAACCAATTTTCAGCCGTCATGGCAGAAGAATCCTTGGTGGACGATAGAACCGGGAGTGAGGCGAGTGAGGAGACAGAGAGTCAGAAGCAGTGTCGCATCTGTTTGTGCACCGATCAGGACTCTTTGGAATCGATGGACGAGTGGCTGGAGCCCTGCCGCTGCAAGGTTTCATCACAGCTTACTTCCCTCTATTTTTAAATATCTGGTTTTTCATTTTTCGAGTCCACCAATTTGCGTCCAGCTTTAAGGCTTCGCAGGCAAAGCCTACGCAGTTGCTGGTCTAGTTTGAGTCCAGCTTTAAGGCTTTGCAAGCGAAGCGTACGCAGTTTGCACGATGCTTGTCCTTTTGACTAAGCCTAAGCCTTTAATAGATTCAGTATACAGTTTGTGTACACAGTATCAATGAAGGTTGATGCACAAGAGAAAATAAAAGACCAGATAGTAAAACATACCCTTACTTTCGTATGCGGAGGCAGAAAGCCGGAAGCACCCACGAGGAAAACTATCTCCATACATTTGAATGTGCTGATGTGTCATAAAGGCTTGAGGAGAATGGGGGCCGCTTGTACAAATTAACTAGCGTTGTGCTCTTTCATTTGAACCGCAGTATTTGATGGTTGTTAGTTGTTGTTGCGCTTTGTCACGTTTTCAACTGAGCTTACTATCCAGGGATCAATACGATGGGTGCACCTGAGCTGTTTGCGACTGCAAATCACGGCCAAACGCCAGGTTTTTTTGCATTTATCAAGAGGGAGTGTCTGTAAAAGTCGATTTTTGCGCGGCCGCAGGCCGCCTGCCGCGGAGGGCAGGGCAGTCAGAGCTCCGGAGGCCGTAGGGCATGGGTGCGGAGGCCCCGGAGCGTAGCCTAGCATGCTAGGCGAAGCGTAGGGGCCGTAGCACCCATGCCCGGAGGCCGGAGGAGCTCTGGCGCCCTGCCCGGAGCGGCGGGCGGCCAAGGCCCGCTTAAGCTGTTACCCTATTTTTCGTCCGTCATTCCGCATATATATATACTAGTAATATGGGTCTGTGGCCGCGCTTCGCGCGGCCACACTTATGTTTCAGCATCTTTAGTTTCTTTTTTGGTTCAACCACACTTTACAGCATTTTTAGTTTATTTTAATTTATTTTTTTCATAAAATAGTTAATCCATTGACTGGCACCTTTGATCTCAGGGCATAATGCTGCTGTCAGAAAATATCAGCAGTTGAAGTTTCACAAATTTCGGTACCTCCACTGATCAGAAAGGCAAATTCAAAAATGTCAAGGACTACAAACATACATCGCAAGCAGCCCAAGTGACCTCTGGTTTTGGACACCTGCATATCCCTACTAATGAATACCTTGAAACATCAGCTCACTGAGTAGGGCTAAAATCACGAAAATTGACTTAACTCTACGATGTTTTTAACAAATAAAATTTTAATGAAATGAAAATATAAATAGATGGTCTTATACAGAATAGTTCAGGCTTGAATTTAAAAAAAAGTCCGACAGAAAAAGTTTAAAACTGGAGGAGCTATGGTGTTTCAAAGTCAAAAAATAGCCAAAAATTCCAAAATCGCACACATTTTCAATCATTTTTCATATTCAACATTATCGGAGCAAAGTGCGCCTAATATATGTTGCAGAACTCGCTGAGATCTATCCAAAATGGTATCGCATGCCAAGATTTGATTCGAATCCAGCGTGCACAATTCATATTATCACCCGTATTATATAAGATATATATATATATATGTGTGTGAACAGTCCGTACTCCGCGGTTTCTCAACGAAATTGGCTGATTTTTTGCATGAAGTTCCGTCTGGGTGGTGGCTCGGGGCGTTTTTTTGCGATCGGCGCCATTTTGCTTGGTTCTAGATTTATGGTCAAAAAACCTCGATAATGGAGGCCTTAAAATTCGAAAAATTTTCGAAAAATTGAATTTTACTTGTATTAATTATTGATTATTATTTAGATTGATGTTTATCATTTAAATGCCTCAGAAACCCAAAATAGACCGAGATTAATTTGTTACATTTTACTTTTGTTCGTCATTGTGTCATTTGTTTGTCATTGTTTGTCTTTTGTTTGTCATTCATTTCAATGCTTGACCAGGTGAACATGGCCGCGCATCTATTGGCGATAGCCGATAATACCTTGTTTGTTTTTTTATCAACTTTTTTCATTTTTTTCAACTCAGGAAGTGAAACGAAGGCGGTTGTTTTTGTTATTAGGTACACGCTTTATGGTATCTTTTGTACTTCAGAACGGTCAAAAAGTGAACATTTTTGGATCTTTGAAATGAAATGGACCATATATCGAGGAATCAACAAAATGGCCCAAACATTTTCATTCTAGTGATGCTAAACCTTAGCCAATCATCCCCTGTACTTATGTCGGTAGGGCTGTGAAGCCCTGCCCTATTCACCAGCATAAAAGCTGAGACAACCAAAAAAAAAAAACTCAAATTCAATTTCCTGGACTCTTTTGAAATTCTCAGGTTTTTTACTGCCAGTGACTCTTAAAAAACTAATAATGTATAGCTTAACCGTTTCTTGTCCATCTCAATGACGATAAATTACGGTGTTACCGAATTTTTCCGCCAACGTAATTTGCAATCTAATAAATGCAACTGCTAATTATAAAGGTTTCAAATGCTTGGTACCAAGTTCGCCACTTTTGGATTTATTTTGTGTCATCATGGAATAAAGACCAGAAGTATGCGAGATGGAGGATTAGTGGATATTTTACAGTTGTATCCTGGAATAGAGGCGACCTGTGACCTGTGCAAGCAGGGTTTGGAGTACGAGCGCAGGGAGCCTGGCCAACTGCTCCATGCTCTGGAGCTGGGGATGAAAGGTGTAGAGCTGGCCGTCCAAGGTCCCAGCCACCTCTTCACCATTCTCCTATACCTTCTCTTCCCCTGCATAGCCCACGCTCTGCTCCTCCTCTACTTCCTCAGCTGCGGCTATCTTCTGGTTACCATCCTGGACGGCTCGCTCTCGCAGAGCTAACTGAGATTGAGGCGGGGCTGCTGGAGTTGTGGCCACTGTTGCCGACGCATCGAAGGGACGGCCAACTGTTGCTGGCGCTTTTGCTACCGATCCTCTCCTTCCATGCCGGCTTCTGCTGGGAGAAGTTTCCGTCCGACAGGGAGCTCCTGCGTCTGCTGCGCTTTCCCCAGTCCATCGCCGGCCAAGTCCCGCCGTTCCTATTCTGGTCACTTCGTTTCGTTTTCGTTTTGTCGGTTCTCCAGCACTCACAAGTAGAAAGCATAGCATGACAGGTTGGAAATGGCTGAGAAGGAGGAAAGTGTGTTTATTGGAGGCAATGTTATCACAAAAGTAGATAGGGCATTTCACCTAGGACGGGCTAATCAAGCATTTGCCTTGGCTTTGCCGCAAACTGATCAGTGACAACTGTTTTGTGGCTTTTCATTGGAATGTAATGAATATTCAATATTTTTTATAACACATCCAATCGGCGTTATTTTCTCCACTTGCTTCATTCAGATCAGCAATTCAAAAGTTTTAATTCCAATATTTTCGTAAATCGATTGGACAGACTTCTCAAATTTATGCTTTACTTTTGTAATTTCGAGAAATGTTACATAAAAACCATTGCTGAGAATTCGTGTCGAGACTCTTTATGAAAGATGTGAGTTTAAGAAATTACTTGTTTTTGATATTCCTTGTTATTGCAGGGCTGAGCCCAGAGGTCTGCGTTGGCTAGCTGCGTTGGCTGGACTTCTGGAGCTGGACATTTTGGCTGGACTTCTGGAGCTGGAGTTTGGCGATCGTCTGACAAGAAGGGTGCTTCCTACTGCTCAAGCTTCCTGCGGCCTCCTCCTCTCCGCCGGCATTGGTCGTCTCTTGCTTCCCCTACACGCATCGCCTGGTCACCGTGTTCTTCTGGGAAGTTATTCCTTCAGTCACTCAAGAATAAATATTTCGAGGAATTCGTGATGATCAAATTTTGGTGAAAAAAGGGGGAAAATGTGCTTGAGGCTGTGCATTCTATAAATGTGCTCTTTGGCAAAAAAAACAGGGCAATACAAGGCAAGCTCTAGCCCGACAAAAGAATACGTGGGATTGGTGGTCCACGAATTTGTCGAGGAATTTGTGATGATTAAACTTTGGTGAAAAAAGGGGAAAATGTGCTTGAGGCTGCGTACTGGTACTGCTCAAGCTGTCCTACTTGCACCAGAAAGCGACTCACGTGCGCCAGCGAAGATACCTGCTGGCTACGAACTAGATGTGATGTTCCTTTGTATCTCAATGCTTGCCTAAATCTCGTCGCCTTTGATTGGTGTTATAATCTGCCCTAGTGTCTGATTTACGTTTATGCTTTTGGCTTTAGCCGCTTATTACCTTTTATGTCGCAGTTGGCAATTGGCCTAGAGAGTGAGAGGCGAAAAATAAGCAATCAATAGGCGCAAAATAGCATCCAGCCTAATATCTGCTCTTCCAATCTTATGCTTAGTCGGCATTCCTTTTCATATCACACTCAACTTCTGAAAAACAGCTCTTCAATCTTCGCATTGCATTGCTCAAATTGCCGCCCAAGCCTGTAGATCGGCATGAACGGCGCAAGCGCCAGAAGAGTACTGGAGCCAGCCGCTATCCCCTTGCCTGCTCCCCTTTGGCGCGTAATCTATCCACACTCGCCCTTCCCTCTGTTTATCACCATAGCTTATTTTCACAGCATTGAGGCATGCGGGGGGCTTTTGCAGAATGGGGCAGGTAGAAGGAGAGGTGAAGCGATCGGTGGTGGTGCTGCGCTCGGTGCTGGGGAAGGTGCTGGCAGCCCTGTCGAAGGAGGAGCCGGAGGAGCTGTGCCGCGTCTGCCGCCTCCTCGGCCTCCTCTCCCCTGCCCAGCGCCTCCCGGCATTGCCAGACAAGCCAGCTCACATCTCTGCTCGTCATCTGCCGCCCTTCTTCCGCATCATCTTTCGCCGCATCGAGGTTGAGGGGCCGGGGCAGGTTTCCCGGTTCCTGCTACGCCCGGGACAGGCAGAGCAAGTGCGCCGTCTCACTCTTGACGGCATCCTCCCTCCGGACGCCTTCCATCTTCCGCGTCTCACTTATCTCGATCTCGACGGAGAGGCCCAGCTAACCCAGCTCCTTCGTCAAGGCCTTTGGCACAAGCTGCAAAGTCTTCGCCTCTTCGTTGCCAGCGGCATCACGGCTCATCTCTGGGACGCCCTTCCGAGCTCACTGCACAGCCTTGCCTCCCTCCATTTCTCGTCCCTGGGAAGCCTGGCCAAGCCGAACCTCCGCCGTATTCAGGCCTATCGCAGTCTGCCAGTGCCCAGTCTCGGCGCCCTGGCTCCCAACCTGGCGACCCTCGCCTGCCCCATCACCGTCCCTGCTCACTGGGCCAGCCTTTGCACCCTGCCCAGCCTCCAACGTCTGGAGGTAAGGGGCGAGCTGGAGAGCACGAGTGCGCCGCTGCAGCTGAACCTGGACCAGCTGCCCGCCAGCCTGCTCCACTTCCAGATTCGCAGCCACGACTGGTCGCTGGCGCTGGTCGGCAGCCGGCCTCTATCCAACCTCCGCACCTGCGCTTTCGAAGGCCGCCCCTCGGCGCCCCGCCTGCCTGCACTGGCCCCCTCCCTCCAGCTGCTCAATCTCCACTCTGCCAGGCCTACCCACCGGCCTTCGCCGCCTCCACGACCTCAGCTCCGATCCGGAGACCGTCGCCTGAACAGTGAGCGCCCTGCCCAACCTGGCCAGCCTCCGACTGGGACTGCCCCACCCTAGAGACCTGAGCCGCATGCTCAGCGCCAGCACTTCCACCATTCGAGTTCCACACCTTCGATGAGCTAGACGATGAGAGGCATAAGCTCTACCGAAGTCTGCTGCATCGTTTCGCCGACAGCCATTGCTCCAGCTGGATCCTTCCCAACCCGTCATAGTCCAAGAGCGCAGCGTAAGCTTCCCTTCTCATTGGCCATTCTGCAAAGCACAGGCCTATGATTTAGGTGCAGCGATGGTGCTTCATGTTCGTCAGCACTCGTCAACCCACGGAAGCTCCGGACACGCCTAGAGAGAGAGAGAGAGAGAGAGAGAGAGAGAGAGAGAGAGAGAGAGAGAGAGAGAGAGAGAGAGAGAGAGAGAGAGAGAGAGAGAGAGAGTGTGTTTATGGAATACTTTGTTTTCCTTTTGAATTGAAAATGCAATCCTTTTTCTGATTTTATTGCTTTAGCAATCGATGATTCTTGCCCGTTTTTTTCCTTGTCTCTCCAAATTTGCCTGGTTTGTAAATCTTCACTTTTTTAAGGGAGTTTTTTACTGATGTTTATCATTCATTGCTGTCAAGAGTTAACGAGCTGAAACTTTAAACGAATTGTCAACTTTAGGAAGTTTCGAAGCTATGCATTGAAAAGTTCTAATTAATAGCGTCATGCTTCGCATGATGCTTCGCATGCTAGGCTACGCTCCGGGGCCTCCGCACCCATACCCTCCGGCCTACGGAACTATGACTGCCCTGCCCTCCGCGGCAGGCGGCCTGCGGACGCGCAAGAATCATTAGCGATGAAAAATAAGAACTCAAAGTCCACTTACGGCTATACTGCAGCTCTGTTATAGCGATAGGAAACGAAAAGGGAGGGGTTCATTTCTCCCCTCCCTAGGAAAGAAAAAAGCGGCTCACTCCAACTTTCCCCCCCTCAAGGTTTTTACCCCCCCCCCCTCATGGGTTTTACCCCCCCCCCCTCAAGGTTTCTACCCCCCCTCAAGTTTTTACCCTCCCCTCATGGATGCGTTCACATCTGTGTCAAGTTTTACCCTCCCCTCATGGATGCGTTCACATTTGTGTTGAGTAAGGAATCGTTGTAATCGCTACAACTACGACTCCAATTATCCCCCCCCTCATGACTCCAACGATCCCCCCGCAGGGAAATCGACTCCCAGTATCCCCCCCTCATGAATCCAATTATCCCCCCCTCATGACGCCAATTATCCACCCCTCATGCTATTCCACTCCCAGTATCAACCCTCATGCCTCATGACGAGGATTACCAATTCTATGCCCAAGAGCACGGCTAATCCTAAGCTGACGATCCATGAGGGGGGGGGGGGGGGTAAAACCCATGAGGGGGGGGGGGTAAAAACCTTGAGGGGGGGGGGGTAAAAACTTGAGGGGGACAGGCACCTCATGAGGGGGGGATAGTTGGAGTGAGCCAAAAAAGCTTTACTTTGGACATTACTTTGTCCCATTTTAGAACGATGAAAGCCAACATACGCCCTGCTCTGGTTCCTGGCACGAAAAGCCGTCGCCTAGGAGCGAAGGTGGGGCCGCGCGCAAAATAAACTTCCACTTACAATGCACCAGTCATCTGGCTTACTTCTTCCCTGACCGTGCCACTTTTTCGTTCCTCCATTTTGCATTCTCACTCTTCACACCAGTCGCTCTGGCATTGCTTCTAGAGATTATTTACAGAGCAGTTGAGCGCTTCTTCCAAGACTGTGATATTGTTGACAGACAAAGAGGAACTGTGAGAGCTGGAGAGGATGACAGAGATCGCGCAGAAACAGGAGCTCCGGGCTCCCGACCTCCCCATCCAACTGGTCACCGTCTACTCCGACAGAGCCCAGGTCATGCGACGCTTTCCAGTCCAGCTATCGGTTAGGCCTCTGCTCCAGTCGGCTGGGATTTTTTGTTTTGGTTCAATCTGCCTTACTTTCTCTAAACTAGCCCCGACTCATTGTCTTATTTATATAGCTGATGTAAATGATTGGACAGGCGGGCATGAACGAGGTGCTGGTGAAGGAGCTGCCGCAGTGCGTCCACGAAGACTCCATTCGGGTGGAAGGGACGGGCAAGGTCCTCTCTGATCCTTTTCCTTTGCCTCCTATTGGACGGATGTTTTGCAGGCAACCATCTGTGAGGTGCAGTACCAGAAGCGACACGAGAGCAAGGGTCCGGCGCAGAATGCCAGCCTCAAGGCCCTGCAGGGGAAGCTGGAGCAGTTGGAAGCTCAGAAGCTGGCCGTTGGCCTTTTTTTAAAAATTATTTATTTCAATTTAGCTCTAGGCAATAGTCGCAGGGCAGATTATAGTGCAATGTTACATGAGCATTGTAAATTTGTGACCAGCCACTCGTAGCCTGTTTCCAGAAGCTTCAGACGGCGAATAAAGTGATGGAAATGATAACAACTGTGACAATTGAGCAGCAAACCAGAAGCTGACAGAAATTTTGTGAAATTTTGAAGTTTTGTGAAATTTTGAAGTTTTGTGAAATTTTTGTGAAATTTCTGTCAGCTTCTGGTCTGCTGCTAAAGTGCGTGTCCCTGTTGTACAGGCGGAGAAAGGGCTGGAGCGTAAGCAGAGCCGTCGGGATGTGATCACCGGCGTGGCGCAGCAGATTGCCCAAGGATCTGCCGCTACCACCGAGTCCAAAAGCGGCCCTGTAAGGACTCTTCCCTATCCTCTGACCATTAGAGTCCTCCACATGTTTGGCCAGGCCTCTGGAGCCCTGGCACTGGGCATCGCGAGCATCGACCAGCTGGACGAGTTCCTAGAGCGCTATGAGGAAAGGTTGGCCTTTAAGCTTTTTTTTAGCTCCTATTAGCCTAGGCCTTCTTTATATTGGCTGATGTTCAATGGACTCAGCCTGATTAGGAAGCTTGGAGTCTAGCATAAAGCATGAGCGCAGATAACAAGAGGCTTTCCCGTGACCTAATGTTCTCACTGGACATTCCCATCCATGATGTTTGTATATTTCCTTGCATTGTCAGAGTGGGGGCGCTGGACAGAAGCCTGGCCACTCAGCGCAAGGGGCTGGAGGCACTGGAGGAGGAAATTCGGGCCACGAGGGACAACATTGAGGAAGTGGGCGGTGAAAGGAGCCAGGCTTACCGGTTAGGCCTTCTTAGGGGTTGTTTGTATCAGAAGTCAAAAGGGCACATCACACAGGGAGGTGTCCATCCTGCTGGATGCTTCAGAGGCAGGCTCGGCGACGCTGACGCTCTCATACCTGGTCTCTGATGCCGGCTGGCAGCCCTCCTACGACATCCGCGTCTTCACCGACGGAGCCAAGCCCAAGCTCAATGTGGACTCATTTGAAACTAGCCCAAATAGGCAGAGTACATCTTAGGCTGCAGAATGAATGGAAGCTGTGAGCCTGGTATTGGCGAAGTTGGGGTGGGGCTGGATGCCTAATGACACGAGATTGTAGCTGCAGTACTACGGGCTGATTCGTCAGCGGACGCGGGAGGAGTGGAGGGATGCGAAGCTCCGTCTGTCCACGGCCAAGCCGAGCGTGGGCGGCGCCATCCCCATCCTCAGCACCCTTCACGTCGGCTTCGCCCAACCTGTGTATGCCATTTTTCCTTCCCCCGCCCTTCCTTCCGCCAGCAATGGCATCAGATGGAAGGTATCCCAACCAATCCTCCAAGATCCTAAAACATAAATAGCCAAAGGTTGAGTCACTAAGGGAAGGGATAGATGAGAATCATGAAGACAAAGTGCAAAGGGATGTGTTTTGGTGTTGTCCTGAAGCAGAGCGTATCCACGAATCCCATGGGCAAAACACACGCCAGCGGTGAAAGGCCTAAAAACCACTCCCACCAAGCCAAAATTGCACATGAAGTTTCAAATTTTGCCGTCTAATAAAATTGCAAAAACTTGTGATCCCTTCAAATTGAGTAGGTTCAAAGAAAGGGTTTTCAATCAGTTTGAAGCAGAGAGTTTCACAGTTTCACTTCTCCGATGGCTGGCTGTAGAGGCCTGTACAGGTGCTGGAGCCGCAGGTGCTAGGCTGAGCCTGGGCGCAGAGTGAAAGAGCAGAGAGATTGGCTGCGATAGTGAAAGAGACGCAAGTCTGCTGGCCTTTTCAGGAAGGTGGCCTGGATCCCTCGAGCCCGACAAGGAGGACATTCGGGGCATCGGAGGGCTTCTAAGGCTCCGGGGCGCATTGCAGTCCCTGCCTATCAGATGCCGGCGATGCGAACGGCTGTGGCTGAGGTTAGAGTGGTGAGTGGGAGAGTTGTGATTGGGTCTTTTGTGGGCGATTGAGGCTGAGAGTTCCGGAGGTGGAGTGGATGACGGGGCCAAAATGAGGGAATAAATTGCAGGTGTGCGACTCGGTGATCAGCACCAGCTTCCAGATCGCTCGCCCCGCCACCATTCCCTCCGACAACGCCGCACACAAGGTCCCCATAATTATCAATCCCCATTCATTTTTCACCTCTCTCTGGTTCTCCAGCTAACCGTTCATGACGAAAGCTACTTTTTTATCCAGCCCTGCAGAAGACATTTCGCTAGAGAGAAGCATTCCAATTGGGGGGATTCTGCTGGCCCCTTTCTAAAGTCAACAAATAGTCACAACTGAGAATCAATGGAAGATAAATATTGAAGGTGAACGTGGGCCTGGTGGAGCTGAGTCCAAGCCTGGAGTACTGGAGCGTGCCGGCCAAGTCCTCGGCGGCCTACCTCAAGGCCCGTGTGGAGAACCAGTCCGCCTACACCCTCCTCCAGGGACCCGCCTCCGTCTTCCTCGACAACAACTTCATCGCCAAGGTCACAGCCTTAGCCCCTTCTTTTGGCCTCATCTGAGGCACCTTCGGAGGACTTGTAGACGGAAATGCGAGCAGTGAGCCCCAGCGAGTCCTTCACGGTGTCCCTGGGCATCGACTACTCCATCCGCGTGGACTACAAGCCTCTGCGCAGGTTCCATCAGGTGCGGTTCTAAGAGCAAACGAAATGATAGAGAGCAAAATAGGTCATTGCATTCACAGGAAACTGGGTTGCTGAGCAAGTCGTCCATCGAAAGGCGACAGCAGAAGATGAAGCTGAAGAACACGCGCTCAGTGGCCGTCCGTCTCACCCTCCTCGACCAGCTCCCTCTCAGCAGTGACGAGAAAATCAAGGTGCAATTTTTAACAATTTTTTTCAAAATTCAAAATAATTTTTGCATTTCTATATTTTTCCTTGCATATGTTCTATTTTCTAGTGAAGCTCTTAGCAGTGACGAGAAAATAAAGGCGCAATATTGTTTGACAATTTTTTCAAAATTCAAAATAAATTTTGGATTTCTATATTTTTCCTTTCATCGCTCTATTTTTGACAAAAACTCAAGGAGATGTGCCAGGTGACGCTGCTCTCGCCGCCGCTGGGTAAAGAGGTCCAGCTGAACAAGGACAACAACCTGGAGTGGCTCCTGGAGCTGGGTGCAGGGGAGGAGCGAGAGTTGGAGTTCCGCTACCAGATCGAAACGCCGAAGAAGGAGAGCCAGCTCGAGTTTCGCGAATATTAAACTAGTCCCATACTTGAGTTGCTTGCTTTGATTCCTCTATTCATGCTTATTATTATTAGTCTCGTCCTCGTCATCTGGTCCCGTTGTGCTTGTGATATCTAAGTCTCATTCTTCTTGCTCCTACGGTTTTGCTTTTGTAACTGTGAGTTTAGGGGGCATTGCTAGCATTGATTATATCTCAGGGTCTCTTTCAATGCGCGCCCAAAAACAAAATGCACATGACGCAGCAGATTCCATAAGAAGTAATTATATTGTTTTTGACTTTTCACTTGGGGTATCTTCAGTTTTTGGAGAAAAAAGACCCATATTTGGCTTGCCGATGGTACCAGATATTTATTCCATTTTTGACCGCGGAGCGGCCCGAAGGGATATATGGAAATGCTGTCCACGGGCGAATTCTTAACGGATCTTGACAAACTTTTTTTTTTCCTGAAAGCTAATAAAATTTTAGGAAGATCTGGGGGTGTAGACCCGGATTTTGAGCATTTGAAACATTACCTTTTTGGGTAGAAAGGTTGAAAATTTGGGTATGCTGTAAAATGCTCAATTCTAAACGAATTTTAATAAACTTTTTTTTTCCTGAAAGGTAATAAAATTTTAGGAAGATCTGGATGGGTGGAACAAGTCCCGGAGCATTTGAAACATTACTTTTTTGAGTAGAAAGGTTGGAAAATTTGGTATGTTGAGAAATGGCAAATTCTCAACGGATTTGGACAAACTTTTTTTTTGCTTAAAGGTAATAAAATTTTAGAAAGATCAGGATGGGTGGAACTGGTCCCGGAACATTTGAAACATTAATTTTTTGGGTAACAAGGTAATATCGGCTGCCGCCAATAGATGCGCGGCCTTGATCCTTAGCAGGTTGTCAGGTTTCATTTAGACCTATTGTTGAATATTAATTCTTATAATATATCTTAAACAATGTTTTTCCAATATTTTTCACCCTTTATGAAAAATTGTTTTCTGAGGTTTCGATTCAGTAAATTATACTATTTTAATGTTTAATACTATTTTAAAATAAAATGCACTTTTTCGAAAAAATTTCGAAATTTGAGCCCCCAATTTTCGAGGTTTTTTGATCATAAATCTGGAACAAATCAAAATTGCGCCAAGCGCACAAAAACGTCCCGAGCCACCACCTAGACGGACCTCCATGCAAAATTTTAGCCAATTTCATTGAAAAACCGAGGAGTACGGGCTCCGGAACCACAACCTCATATATATATGCGGACAGACGGACGAAAAATGGGGTAACTGTATAAGCGGGCCTTGGCCGCCCGCCGCTCCGTGCAGGGCGCCAGAGCTCCTCCGGCCTCCGGGCACGGGCGCTACGGCCCCTACGCTTTGCCTAGCATGCTTCGCATGCTAGGCTACGCTCCGGGGCCTCCGCGCCCATGCCCTACGGCCTCCGGAGCTCTGACTGCCCTGCCCGTCGCGGCAGGCGGCCTGCGGCCGCGCAAAAAGTTTGAAAAATGGGGTATTCTGAGAAATGGCAAATTCTCAACGGATCTTGACAAACTTTTTTCCTGAAACCTAATAAAATTTTAAGAATATCTGGAGGCTTGGAACTGGTCCCGAAGCATTTGAAACACTACTTTTTTGGGTAGAAAGTTGGAAAATTGCAATATACAGTTTTTGCGCTGTAGTACCTGAGTCCTGAAGTCTTGCCAATTGCACAGAAGACTCGGTTTTTTTGTTCACAAGTCTTATATGTTGATTCTAAATCTGTGCCTACTTTTGAAAATGGTTGAGAAACCACAGACTTGATTTTTTGAGCAACAAAATTTCATATATAGGATGTGCTCCGCGGTCACCTAGTGCGCTTTGCGCCATATACTTGTTGATATAGCATAAAAAGGTATATACATAAAAAAGCATGCCTTCGTGCCTTCGTGTTTTGCGATCTGCCTAAATTGGGAAGAAATACTAGCTCTGTTGATAGAGACGCTCTCATATTAACTTAATTGATTAATTTCCCTATGACTAACTAACGCCCAAATCACTCTGAATTTAGGTCAGCGCTGCAGTTTCGTAGGCATAAATTGATTGATTGCCTTTCTTAAAGTCAACGGCCAAGAAGTTCACCAGAAAAAACACGTAATGCAAGAGCTTACAATTAATTACCAATGAATTCATCCCAGCAGTGCAAAAGCCAAAAAAGCATCACTCATCAATGCCACCGCGAACAGTCCAGCAAAAACGCCTTAAGACGACTGACGACTTATCTTCTCAGCCACCCAGGCATCCACTTTGGCCTTGAGCTCGTGATCTGCAAAGCTGGCAGCGAATGAAGAATAGCCGGAGGAAACCAATTAGGCAACCAGAGACAAGCTGGTCCTCCCTCAGCTCGTCCCGGTTGAAGGGGTTCACGGGGCCGGCGCACAGGAGCTGCTGTCGAATTACCTGCAACCATCAGAACTCCCTTAAGCCCTATACCCCATCGCAGCTGGGGCCACCTCTCGATCCACGACATGGCCGGAGGGCAGTTTCACGGGGTCCCGCATGAGGCTGCCCATGATGGGGTCGGAGAACTCGTCGGGGATGTCGCCCCAGTCCTCCTCCATGGCCACCCGCTCCTTCCACACCAGGTAGGCTCGTTGGCCCAGACTCTTCATTCGCTCCACCTTCAAATAGGGCCTTTTGTGCTTGAAGTTAGTAGGTTTTTGATGGTGGATAGAGTGTACGAGGGTGACGTTGACGATGTTGCTGCTGAGAAGGCGGTCCGTGATTTTGTCGAAGGTCTCTTTGGAGTAGCTCCGCTCATCCGCTGCCACGTAGGATGCCTTTAACTTGCTGCAGATAGAAATCAGCTGAGCTAGGATTGTCCCTAACAAATTCCTCGCTGTCCAAGTGCAGGTAGATGTTGATCAGCTGTCTGACCATCAGTCGCGGGTCCCAGTGGTACCGCTCCTTCTGCTCCACCTATCAATGCCAGACGATAGGGTAATTTGAAAGTGGTTAGTAACAAGCTGAGTGTGGTTGTAGACCGGATATTTTAGTAGTCCCAAATGTATTTTATTGCTAACATGTTCCAGTTACAGAAATATAAAATTCGAAATGAAGCTGATCCAATCGAAGCAAATATAGGGAGCTAAAATCGAGGCTCACTTTCAGGTTCTGGCACTTGGGGCCGCAGAGCTGGGCCATGTTGTAGTTGAGCATGGCCGCAAGTCGTTTCCCGAGCAGTGGATCCAGGAACGGCTGCGGTAGGTCGGCGGTCATGTAGCCGAACATGTCGAGGGTCTCGCGGGCCAGCTGGAGGAAGGAGCGGGCCTGGGACTTGGAGGAGGCGAGCATTTCCCGCTTGGCCTTCTGCTCCTCGGCGGAGAGGGCGGCCCAGGCCTGGGGCTGCCTGTGCATGAGCGTCTCGATCTCGTTGATGGAGGCGAGGTTGCTGAGGCTCTCGTCGAGGAGGAAGGTGGTGTCGTTGATGACCATGGAGACGAACATCTCGAAGGCCTTGCCGCCGCCGCGGCTCTCCTCGCACATGATGTGCCGCTGCACACCGTCCTCCCACATGCACTTGAACAGCACCTGCCAATATCCCCTTCTGGACTAAATTGCATCGATCTGAGAGGGTAAGTCGTTATAAGAGGGTAAATCGATCAAAGAGGGTCAATTGATGCAAAAGGGTAAGGAAGGCACTGGGGATACCTGAATGTGGTAGCGCATGTTGAACTTGTCGAAGAATTCAGTGTGGGAGCCGGTGCGTTCGCAGTCTGTGAAGGAGATAATTAAGAGAGGCGAGAGAAGGGAAGGGTTGAACCTGCGTAGAAAGTAGTGAGGCATCGGTAGAGGCTGTTCGACTGGAATGGCGGCAGTGTGCTGGTGCTCAGGATATGTTGCCAGAGTCTAGAAGAGTTTAAATGCCTTGATTCGAAGGGATGGAGCAGGAAAATAGAAGGCACCGCTGGTTGGCAGGCTGAATGCGGGGCGCAAGGCAGAAGAGGAACTCGATGCCCTTGGCGGCAAGGAAGGGGCTTTTGATGAAGTGAGAGGAGCAGATCAGCACCAGCAGTCTGGCCAACAGATCCCCCGTCTCCACACTCTCCAGCAGAATCTGCAGCCCTTCCTCTTCTACCATCCCCTCCTCCCAATCTCTCCCCAGCCAAACCTGAGGCTGACTCTTCTCCAGCGACAGCAGCAGATCCAGCGTGTCCTCTATGTAGAACTCGGGCAGGGCGCGGAACAGGGCGGGTGCCTCTTCTCCTTCGCCCAAAAGACGTCCATCTTGAAGCAATCATTGATTTGTTTGAGAGGGTAATGAGGTTTGAAGGAGAACTGGGTGTGAGCATGGCGGCGATGAGGGTAAGCTGTTTGGTGCAGAAGCCGAGGGCTCTGTCTAGGAAGCCTGCGTCGGCCAGCCAAGCTTCGCCGACCCATTTGGAGACGTGCAGTTTCTGCAATTTTTCTCAGCTGTAATTTTTTTAGAAAAATTAAAATTCTAGGAAAATTGTCTACACTTATTTAAAGAATTAAATTATTGTAACATAAATCAAAATTACATTGAAAATTTAATAAAAATTTACATTTAAATGTAATTTTCATTTTTGCGATTTTTAAAAAAATTTTGTGTCGTAATTGTCCCTTTCCTGAATTAAGAACCTGAAGTCGAGCGATGGCGGCCTTGATACGCTGCTGAAGGAGTGGATTCCGAGCCGCGTCTGGGACTGCCTCTAGCTTCTGGCAAAAAAAACTCCCATTTCAATTGAATCAGGAGAGATCAAGAGAAAGACCTTGATCTGGGACTCAAAGTGACGAATAGTCTGCATTCGCTGGACCTGACGTCGAAGGGCTGGGGTGACGGCCAAACGCTGGGCATGGATGGTGAGGAAGAAGCATTCGCTGGGGAAGTTCACCTGCACCCCGCTCTGCTCTGAAACGATTTGGGCCTGTTGCATCCATTTCAGAGTGAGAAGGTGAAAAAGGAGACGAATAGATTGGCGAAATTCCTCCGCTTCTGCTTGGTCCATCTTGAGACGAGCCTGATCCTCCAGCTTCACTCGCGAATTGGCCAGGAATGGATAGCGCTTTTCCACCTCAAGGAAAACAGGAACTAAAACTAAAAAGGAACTAAAAAGGATCAGGAGAGCAACTTTGTCCAGCGTGACTTTCTCGGCCAGAGCGTAGAAAACGCGCAGCAGGTTGAGCATGAAGGCATCTGGGGCGACCACAGAGTCGTCCACCTATTTGGCATGAAGCTGATTGAGATTCCAAAAGGACAAAAAAGGGTGCTGGAACTTGAAGCTGGGCCTTCTTGGCGTTGCGCTCCAGAGCAGCTGTGAGGTAGTCCAGGGCCCCTGATCGCGACTCCACATTCACCAGGATGTTGTGGAAGATCTGGTGCAGGTCAGAGCCAAGGATGCCTAAAATATAATCCAGACAACTCCACACTTTGACGCGTCAGGGCTAAACTGAGGCGTACCTATGCGACTACGCAGGGGGCTGTAGGCGATGTGTGCCGCATCGTCGTTGCAGTCCTGGGGAAAGTAGTGGGAGGCGGTGGTGGAGGCCCCGTCCTCCATGAAGGCAGAGAGGCTGAGGAAGGGGCCTAGTAGGGAGGTCCGGGCCAGCTCTCGCCCCATAGCCTGCTCAGTTCATCCTTTGTCTCAGCTGAAGCCCGAAGGAAATGGCCCTGCCGTGGGGTTTGGTGATTTATGCGTACCCTCTTTTCAATCAACTATAACTCGAGACCTTTAATTTAACAGAATATGCACAGTTATAGTTCATTGAAAAAAGGGCACGCATTAATCAACAATTCTCACGGTAGAGCCATTTCCTTCGGTCTTCCTCTGAGGCAAAGCAATGCAGGAAAAGAATAGCCTAAGGGGCCTGAGAAAGAGGGACGAGGGTGGGAAGGAGAACCTTGGTTCCAGAGCTGGCACCGAGCCAGAGCGGGTGTCGAACAAGCAGGTTGCAGAAGGGGCGAAGCCGAGAGTCGGCGGGCTGGGGGAGGCGATAGGCCGTGAGCATCTGGAGTATGGCCAGGGGCCGTCGGAAGCCGTCGTCCGCCAGACTCACCGTCTGACCCCATTCTGACAGCCCTTCAAAAATGCCTCCCTCACCTTCCAACCACCTATCCTGAGAAGCCAGCCCAAACCGACGGCCACATCGGACCATATTTGGCTGAAGAGCTGAGGCTGGCTGGAGTGGAGGAGGAAGAGGTCATGGAGCAGGTCCCCGCTCAGCTCCTCCCGCACCAGGGCACGGAGAAGGAGGCGACGGCTGACAGAGCGATCGCCCCACAGGCCCCCGGTGAGCAGGAGGCCTAGGTGGCTGAGGATCTGCTGACGAAGAAGACGCAGGATCAGCTCCTCCTCCCAGTCTCGCTCCCCGTTCTGCAATCATCTCTAATCTCATATTTAGGGATTATTAGGGATTGGAAAGTTTGATATTAGGGTTTCGAGGCAATTACCTCTGTGACTCATATTTAGGAGATGGTAGGGTTTGGAGGGTGAGATATTAGGGTTTCGAGGCAATCATTTCTGAGATTCATATTTAGGGGATAGTAAGGCTTGGAGGGTCGAAGAGGACCTGCTCCCTCTCCTCAGCGCAGAGGTTGGCGTGCAGTTTGGCCAGCAGGAGCCAGGCGGAGAGCTCATTGGAGCCTTCGGCTGTCTCCAGGTGCTGCCTGAACAGCCTGCAGAGAAGAGGCGTAGGCTGGCCTAGAGAAGGATGTGGGAACCCAAGGTTGTCGTAGGCCCCCGGTTGGCTTGCCGAAGCGGGCTGCAGACGGGCCAGGGCCTCCATCAGCAGCCTTTGCAGGGCATCCAGCATGGCGTCTGGAGGTGAGATCATTTTTGAAAAAAAATTATTTATTTTTATTAAAAATTTATTTGAAAATTAGGATGAAGTTTAGGATGATATTTTTAGGATTTTAGGGGCTGAGGAACCTTCTCCGCTGAGTTGCTCCGCAGTCAGAGAAGCGATGGCTGTGGCCAAGGCCGATTGCCCATCCTCACCTCAAAGCTGGGGCTTTGTAGCATTTCAGGAGAAGGGGGTAAGGAGGAGGCAAACGAGTGAGAAGGCGAAGGAGGAGGTTGCGGACTTTGGGCAGGGAGCCCTGACGCTCCATTTCCACGATGCCGGAATCCGCGTCTGCCTCTGCTCTACTGCCGCCCAGCGCTGCGAAGGGATTCTCCTCCTCCACCTCCAATTAGATTGTTTTTCTATCGTTTTAAAAATCCATACTTGGAAAAGACCTCCACGGAACTGCCCTCGCCTGCCGTTTTATCCACCTCCATGCGTTCTTCACCGCTCATTTCCTGCCTGGCCTGGGTGTCCTATATTGGGCTCAGAAGGCAAAGAGGGAGGGGCGGAAAGGTGCATGCTTCTAGCGGCCCTACCGTAGCAGGATGACGTTGGTTTCTGTTTCTGCTGCTTCTTTGGGCGCCAATTTGAAATTTCCGAAACAAACATTCAACCTTTATGAAATTAAAAACAAACTGAGACAACAGATTTTATCATGGCGTTTGTGTGTTGGAAAAATTCTGGCAAATGTTGAAAAAAGCGGGGCCGTGCGAGGGGGCCTTGGCCAAGCGGAGGAGTGGAAGAGGTGGGAGTGGAAGGAGGGCTGAAAAGGTTTACGCCCTTGGCCACGAAGCAGACGCAGTGTGGGAGAGAAGTTGGGCTGCAGTGGGGCAAAATGTAGGTGTCCAAGTTGGCCAGGAATTCTGCCTGCATCATGAGCACATGCAAACTGCTGGTAGTACCTTGGCCACGCAGAGATGCAGTGTGGGAGAGGAGTGTGGAGGTGGGAGGTCGACGCTGGGCGTATCCTTGCTGTCCATACTTCCCCCCTCCGGCTCCGCCACCCCGCCGCCGCACCTGCCCTCATCCAGCAGCATCAGCTTTCGCAGCCTTCGGCACTCAAATGCTGATCATTGCTGATCGGCTTGAGAAGGAGAGTGAGGGTGCCTGGAGACTGTCGATCTCACGGACGACGTCTTTGGTGCGGGCGATGAGATTCTGGAGAATGTCGAGCGGGGGCCAAGGGAGGCGGAGGAAGCGGTGGCAGAGAGCCTCCGCCGTCTGCAGTCTCTTCACCGGCTCCTGCCATCCACCATTCACTTCTTCACCAGCTCCAGCAAGGCAGAGCAAAACCTTGACCAGACTGGCGACCACAAAAGCCCGGAAAGCTTCGCTCCACTTCTCTGTCTTGTCAAAGCTGGGCGGATCATTCTGGAAGCGGATGAAGGAGTAATTGAGGAGGCATAGGAGGAGGGCGTGAACTTGAGCAATGTGGTAGAGGGCGCTCATGGGGTTCATGCGGAAGAGAGGCGGCTTTCGCTCTGCTAGTTCAATGGCAGTGATGCCGAGGGACCAGATGTCCGCGCGGGCGTCGTACTCCCGCTCCTCCAGGGCCAGGATCACCTCGGGGGCCATCCAGTAAGGGGTGCCCACGAAGCTTCTGGCTTGCTTCCGCAGCGAGGTTGAGCCGAAGTCTGCCAGCTTCACTGCGCCGCCGCCAGTCAGCAGAATATTTCCCGCCTAGCAGTGCCGTCTGAGCAGCTGGGATGGGAGAAGAGAAACTGGTTCAGGGCACCTTGATGTCCCGGTGGATTCTGTCGAGGGCGTGGATGTAGCGGAGGCCTTTGAGGCTTTCGTGGATTATGCTCGCGATTTCCGCCTCCAAAAGCGGCTTCTGGTGCACTGCAAATGGGGGGTGGGCGGATGAAGGGTTGGTGGGGGAGGAAAAGAAACCTTTGATGATGTCGGCAGCGGAGAGCATGCAATACTCCATGACGAGCCAAGCAGTGGCTTCTTTGATGAAGCAGTGCTTGATGTGCACCACGTTCGGGTGGCAGAGGCTCTTCAGGCAGCGCACCTCGCCAACTATGGCTGCCCACTTCTAAACTAGCCTCAAAGATGCTAGCGGCATAGAAGAGGAGCGAAGGCAAAGCGCCTGCCTCGGAAGAAGCCTTGCCCCTGTGGGACATCTTTTTGATGGCCACCTTCTCTCGCTCCACCAGATCATAGCCCTGAATTGGAGGGAGACTATAGTTGAAAATAGCATAGAAATAGAAATAGCTACGAAATAGACGCCGCCGAATGAGCCAAGTCCGATTTTCCGGAGGTCCGTGAAACGCTTCTCGGGACAGCCGCTCTCGAACAGCTCTGCCATCTGCCATCCTCCTCCATTTCATTTCTTCCCACGTCTAGCCAGATTACCTCTGGGTCTTCCAGGGACCCCGGCTTCAGTGCTCCCGGCATTCAGCCTCCTCTTCACCTACAGATTTCCTTTTCATCCCTTGCTCCTCTTCTTTGCCTACGGCCCCTAAGGCCAGGCAAAAATGGGGGGGGGGGTTTCAAGCTGCCTGATGTGAGAAACTGAGACTCAAATCTTCTCACAGAATGGGCTGCCTAACCCAATACACGGCTTTGCACTCTTGTGCGTTTCATCTAGCGCGCAAACCAGCTCTTAACCCCTACCGAACACACCATCCGCCTTCAGTTCATTCAGCTTTTATAGTTTTACAATTCAGCAATGCAACCAGCAATGGAATTGCAGTGTAGCGGCGGAATTGCAGTGTGGGTGCTGGCTGCCCTGGGTGCTGCGGCCTCCTCCGTGCCAGCCACTACCTCCACAGCCTGCCCGGCCTCGGGGACTTCTCCGGCCACCCCTGCCCTCCCTTTCCTACCTGCTTCCTTCAAGTCTTCAAAGACCAGCAGGAAGCTGCGGCCCTAGCCCCGCCTCCCTCCAACGCCTCCCAGCCGCCTGGCGCCAGTCCTGGCCTCGGCTGTGAACCTCCGCCATCTCAACCTCCCCAGCCTCGTCTACGAAGGCCTGGAGGAGCTGCCCTGGTTCTCATTGGTGCATTGGTCTTCATTGCTGCCTGTGCCCTTGGCTTAGATCGGTTGAGTTTTAAAAACCTAGGTGTCTCTCATGAAACAGCTCAGCCTACAACTCAAAGTTAAGATTAGCATTATTTAAAAAAATCATTTATCCACATTCTCCACATTTAATAATTTTATTCATTCATAGGCAAGCGCACAAAAACAAACATTTAATTTGCGACAAATACCACGATCCCTCAAAGCACAGAGCTCAAAGCTATCTGCAACTAACTACAAAATAAACCTCACCTCACTACAGAATTCTATAGAATCAGAAAAATCGCAATCCACAGTGCCGATAGGGTTGACAGCGCTGGAGACAGGCTTTGAATGGCCCGTTGCACTCCGATCGCCAGCTTCCCGCCTTCCCGCCGCCCTTCTTCCGCACCCCATTGACGCACCTTTCAATCCTCCACCACTCCACCAACCCTGCACAACTGCACAGCAGCTCAAATTACTTGTCATGCGCCCTGCAGCAACAGTCCGCAGCGTCATGACAGCCTTTTCGCTCCTGCTTCCAGCATCCTGCCAACTGCAGCCTTCTCAGACGGCTTCTCTCTTGGGGGATGATCTGGACTGGGTCTGTCCCCCCGACCGCACCAACAGCCGTGCTTGTCTAAAAGGAGAGCGAAGGGGCCCAGTGCCTCGGCCACTTTCACTGCCATGTCAACGTAGTCCAGCTTCTGTTCCAGCTTGTCGAGAAATTTGAGGGCATTGGCCCTAGGATGGTCGATGGAAATTAGCAGCAGAAGAGCAGAAAGGCCAGGTAGGGATTGCATTTGCAATCACGTCTTTGCAATTGAAAGGTTAGGAAGGAATGAAGAAGGGGGCTTTTGCTGTTCATGCCACTATATTCACCTTGTTCAGTGTGCTTCATAGCATGCCTTCTCCATTGTTGAATGTGCTGTCTGCATTGCAATGAGCCATCTACTCCTGAACTGCGCCCAAACTTGCAGTGCGAACGTTTCTGAGATGACAATAAAATGTTTAATAAAATCTATCCATAAGAACTTTTACATTTTTCGGGGAGAAAACTTTTCTCACACTATCGAAGTGTGTAAGTATAAAGTGCATGGACGGAAACGAATGCTGAGCGGATAGCTACTCTTGGACTCGCCGGGAAGAGTAGCCAAGCAACGCCTCCCTAGAGCAGACAGAAAAAGAGTAATGACTGGCTCTTCTCTCTGTGCATCTGCCCCCTGCCCTTTTATGCACAGCCTGGCCATTGCTTGACTGTCAGAGTCCGCTTTAGTGGAGATCATGGGACTGGTTTTCAAGGGCATCCTTTCCTCCTCCTCCCTTTCCACTCCATTCCCCTCCAGTCCCCCATGCCTGGCCTTGTCAGGACATGACTTTGCCACACCTATTCACTGCACCTTGGCAGTTTCGCCTTGCCTTTTTGCGACCTGTCGCAGTTTGCCCCCTCAGCCAGGCATCAAGGGCCTTTTTCTGCCAACGATTGAGGAGCAGGTGAATTTGGTTAGAGATGGGTGAAGATTTTTATCGTAAGCAAGTAATTATCGTCGATGCAATAAAAATACGGAGCCTAGGCCTTTATGCCTTGACAACCGGCAAACTGCCTTTTCTGTGCGCGCATGCACTGCTTTCCATCCATTCTCCTTCTCCAACCTACCCTCCTTCTTTTATCCATTTCTATACCTCTACCGTCCTTCCTCTACCTTTTCCCTCAACTACTAAAAGCCCTTTGATGAATGGCTTGGGTGGGTGGGGTGGGCTGGGTCGGGCAAATGATGCCGTGATTATTTAGAGCCCTCCTATCAGCATTGTCCAGCTTTGCCTGGATACGGCCTTGAGCTGGGGTGATCATGTTTGCCTCCTCTGGCGAGGCAATCAGTTGATTAGTGTCTTTGCGGAGCTGCGCTTTCATTGTCCCAGGATCGTGAAAAGCTTGGCGCCAGCTATTAATTGCCTTCCTCGGCTATTCAATCTTTCGGAAGCCTCATTCTCCTCCCCCGCACATCTTATCGCGCTCATAACAGCCGCCTTTGTGCTCAGAATAGGCAATCCATGCTGCAGCTGTCTCGTATTCAGAGCTTGTTCTATCCACGTGAAAAACTAGTTTGTTTTAATTCAAGCCTATTTCAGCCGTTCCGCTAGCGCACGTAGCCTAGGAATCAAAGATGGGCCTAATCCAGTTAAGACATCAAACATTTGGTAGTGCTTTTGGGCAGGGCTAGGAATTTGCCGCAAAATGTCACTTTTCAAAGTGTCTCAGCGTCACCTTAAAACACCAAACACAGTAAGGCTTTGGCCAAGTATTAGGAACGAGGTCCTTTAAAAATGATCATAAAACAATCTTACTCCATGCTTTGGCTTAGATAGAGTTAGCATAGTGAGGCTGAGACACTTTGAAATATGCCATTTTGCAGCAAATACCTGGAAGGGAGAGAAAAGGGTCTATGATGCATAGTGTTTGTAGGGGAGTGGTAGGATTGAGTGATGAAATTGCTGTCCACTGCGAAGGGGGCAGGCAATCCATCAGCGGCGCGGCGAAGTTTAGGCGGGGGCTAAGCTACACTGGTCTTCATTGCATCCCGGCCCTGTCCCTGTTGGCCCCCACACATCAGCAGACGGGCGCGAAACCCGCTTCCCGCGCTCCTGAGTCCTTGCCAGGCCGCCACATGAGTCTTTCCCACCCACTCGCTCCTTTTAAAGCCTGCTGCCCTGCCGCCAAAGCCAGCATGGACCTCACGGAGAAGAAAGCCGTCTTGCAAGGTGAGGCGCAGTTTAGTCCTTGTCAGTCTTGTTTGTGACTCTTTTGTCAGCAAAGTGCTCCGGGAGAAGGCAGAGGTGAGTTGAAGATGGGGAGGAGGAGGAGCAGGAAGTGTTGCTACGGGAGGCGAAGGTGGAGGAGCGCGGCACCTGGGGTCACAAGTGCGACTTCATCCTCTCCCTGCTCGGCTACTCTGTCGGTCTCTCTAATATCTGGCGGTTTCATATCTCTCACTTTGCCTAGCCACCGGGAAAATGTCCTAATCTGCAGGTTTCCATATCTATGCTATCGCAACGGTGGAGGTGAGCTGAGCAGTTTTCCTGTGGATATTGAAAAGTTTTATCGATTGAAGGGGCCTTTTTGATTCCCTACTGGTTCTTCATGTTTACCACAGCAATTCCCCTCTTCTTCATGGAAGTTTCCGTGGGCCAGCTGACGTCCAACTCTGCCATCAGCATGTGGAGCATCATGCCTCTCATGAAAGGTTCCCCTTTTTACAAAATGACATCCAATTTTCGCAAGACACATTCCTTTTCAGGCGCGGGATATGCAACAGTTGTCGTGACTGTGATCGTAAACACCTTCCAATACCAGAGCCTTTGTCCATAACCTGACTGAGAAATTAATTCTCCAGGTAAGCATCTACTACAACGTAGTGATGGCCTATGTGGTCTTCTTCTTCTACCAATCCTTCACGCTGGGACCACTTCCTTGGTCATCCTGCGACAACTATTGGAACACCAAAGACTGCCTCAATGTCTGCCTCTTTTTTAGCAATATCTATGCAATGCTCCCATTCTGGCTTGCAGTACAACAACGAGACCCTTATGGAGGAGTACAAACTGTTCATGGACTACCGAGCGGGCAACTTCAGCGACCCAAATCATCCAGGCGCCGCCTTTGTGGACACCTACAACCGATCCCTTCGCTCGCCCTCTGATGAATTTTTCCAGTAAAAGGAGCAGTCAAGCTAGATGAGAACAAAAATGGATGAGATGGTCCATTGCAGCAATCGCGTCCTGAACATCTCCGGTGGGCTGGACCAGCCTGGTGAGATGGTGTGGGACCTGGCGATCTGTCTGATCCCAGTCTGGCTGGCCACCGGCCTCTGCCTCATCAAAGGCGTCAAGAGCTCTGGCAAAGTTCTTCCATTCCTTCTCTCACCTCCTCCTATCGCACCCATCCATTCCTTTGCAGGTCGTCTACTTCACAGCCACCTTCCCGGTGAGCAATTGCAGGATTCTGGGCTGGACGGTTGGGAGTGTAAAAAGCGTGGGTGAAATTGGAGTACGTGGTGCTGTCAGTGCTGTTGGTGAGAGGGGTGACGCTGCCGGGGGCCATGGAGGGCATCAAGTTCTACATCATCCCCGACTTCAGTCGGCTCAGCGATCCCAATGTCTGGTGCGACGCGGCAGCTCAGGTCTTCTACTCACTGGGTGACCGCCTATTCTTTCGTCTCAAGGCTTCTGTGAAACCCCAAAAGTCCGCTGGCATTGCAGGACCGGGCTGGGGCGGCATCATCACCATGGGCAGCTACAACAAACTCAACAACGACTGCCACAAGTGGGCCGCCTTTTTCACTGGCTCTGAGCAGCGACATTCCATTAGAATCTGTTCAGGGACGGTCTTGTCGTGCCGACGCTGATGGGCCTCACATCACTCTTTGCTGGCTTCGTCGTCTTCTCCACAGTTGGCTTCATGTCCCATACCATCGGGCGGCCCGTTCCCGAAGTCGTTGAGCAAGGTTCGCCTTTTGTACCACCAACACTCCATCCAAGTCTTAGAGTCCCCCAGGACCCGGTCTGGCATTCATCATGTACCCAGAAGTGGTCACCAAGCTGCCGGGCAGTCAGTTCTGGAGCCTCCTGTTCTTCTTCATGCTCTTCACCGTCGGACTGGACTCCATGGTTCCTATTTGGACAGGACGGGTAACTGGGAATATGGAAGAAAGGAAGGCTGTGACAGTTTGTGATGCTGGAAACAGCCATCACCTGCGTCTGGGACGAGCTGCCGCCGAAGTACAAGGTGAACAGGACGTGGATGCTGTTGGGGACCTGCCTGTTCATGATCCTGTCGGAGCTGCCCTTCGTCACCCAGGGCGGCATGTTCCTCTTCCAACTGGTGGACACCTACTCCGCCACCTACACCGTCATCATCGTCTGCATCATCGAAGTCGTCGTCATCGCCTGGGTCTATGGTCGCTTTCTTTTCTCTCCAAAATCATGATGCTCTCGAAAGCTTGCTTTTTGGAGGAGCGGAGCGGTTCCTGGATGACATCAGCTTTATGATCGGTTGCTTTGCTCTGTTGATTTCCATTGCTCGATTGCGATTTCGATTTCTGCAGGCTACAAACCGCCGGAGATAGTCTGGAGCGTGGCCTGGCGTATCACAGCCACTTGCATGACTATCGTCGCTCCTTTATTCACCTCCAAATAGGCCTTGAAATGGAGGAAAAGAACTGGCAGGGCATATTCGCAGTGGCCGTCGTCCGCTACAGCCCCCTGGAGACCTACAACGGCTATCGCTATCCCGACTGGTCCAAGGTTCCTGCCTTTCCACTTCCCAGCTCTCCTATAGCCTGTGGAGTGTGCCGTGAATAGCCATTGAATAAAGTATACACCTGTCTAACCATTTGCGCTCGTGACCTGTTTGCGATGACTGGGGCTTTGAGCGCTGGCCGGCGCCTACTCGCCTCTCCTCCCCTCACTAACCAACCCCCACACACATCTGCGTCCGCGCCAGCCACCGGCGGTAACCATCAGCAGCCACAACCACTCCCCCACCCAGACCCCCCTTCCTATCTCCAGCCTAGGGCAACCCACTGAGCTTCTACTTCTAGTTGCAGTGCATAGGCCACATATTACCCCTCCCTCCTTTAGCAACGAAGCAAGGCCAAAGCCAAGCAGGAAAAGGCAGAGATTTGAGGTGCTGGGCTTCGGGCTGGCAGCAGTGTCGATAGTCTGGATCCCAGCCTGGGCCCTGGGACGTTTCATCCACTCGCCCGGCCGAACGCTTCGTGAAAAGTTCCACGAGTGTACCACGCCTAGCCACCTCTGGGGCCCCGCCCATCATGAGGATCACGAGGCCTGGCTTCAGTTCACGTATTTGGACCTATTTTCGAGTAAGTTGGCCCGAAGGAGGTTGAAATGGGAGTATTTTGAGGAAGCGGCCGAATTACGGTTTTAGCGTCTGGGATCGTCTTCACGGTCACAAGAAGGCTCCGGACGCAATTCCCTGCTTTAATGTTGAGATGGCCTAAAGCAGATTGATCTGTGCTGCTTATTTAGGCTTTGCTTGCCGCTTCCTTGTTTCTGTTGGTGCAGCTAAGCAGGACGGATGATATTTTTTGTCCAAAGCTATTTTCTGCTATTGACTGCTTCGTCCAGCTGACTTATTTTGTGCTCCAATGCCAGTGGGCTTTTTGTCTGCTTTTTTGTTTGATATTACATGTCTCTAATGATCCACTGATCCTCAACATCCATAACTTCTCAGCTTCATATTCACAAGTTGAAAGTGATAAAAAGTGATAAAATGTAAGTGCAAAGTAGCAAGATATGATAAAGAATCTCTAGGATGATTGGAATGCTTGGAGGAGGCTGCTGAGTTTGTCCTTGAGCGGCGGTGGCGGCTCAGTGGCCAGTTGAGCTTTCAGCTCCTCCGCCTGACGCAGCAGCACTGCTTCCGGACTCACTTTCGTCTGCCAATTTTCCTTTATTTCTATCACAGAAGTCATAAAAATCATATTTGCTTTTTTGTGCAAATGGTCTGAATGAAGCTCCAGCTTAACCAATTCAAGGAAACCAGGCCATAGTAGCGAGGAGCGGAGGCAGAAAAAGGAACGGATTTCTTGGCAGCTAGGAGGGCAGTGAAGCTGGAGGAGGACTGACGACAGAGGACGATGCTGGTGCGAATGGCCTGCAGCTCTGCCTTCACCCGATCTGCCGCCACCAGCCTGAAAGGGTTGTTGGAAGGGGGCTCAAAGGGAGGCTAAGAGAAGGAAGGCGTGAACCAGTCCCGCTTCATCAGAGCCAGGTCCACGGTGGCCAGCTTGAGTTTGAGTCCGTACTGGTGCAAGCGCATGCCCTCCGCAGTCATGCGAGGTCTTTTTTCCAGCTCACGCACCTGAATGACAAGCGTTTAAATCGCGTATTAGAGCGGAAAAACTGACGTACCAACAAAGCTTTTTACTTGAGAATACTCTATAAATTCTTGAACCGAATTTACGGTGCTATTTTTAGCGGCAAACTTGACCATTTTATTAGATATCAGCAGTCCTTTGGCTATTTTGACGAAAATAGGTGCTACTAAATTGGAAAATTAGCTGCCTAATCGAACACATGATTGGCAAAAATTACATTGGAAAATGCCACGCTATTTTATCCGATTTTAAGAAAATATTGTTATTTGAATAAAATCTAAATGTGGCAAAATTATGCAAGCCATTTTTAAAATTCGGTTCAAGAATGTTGGACTTGCTTTAGTTTCGAATGACGAAAGTCGACGAAACTTTCCATTTTTCCACTTAGCTTTCGTCGTTTCTTTATCAATACCCATTCACATTTTTATCATTGCCCTAGCCAATGAGCTGTGGCAATGTCATAATATTCAAATTGGGCTTGATATAAATTATTTTTTACGAAAAATGAAAGGTAAAATGTGTTCATATTTGATTTGTATAGTTGAAAATAGGATGCGCTTTTTTGATTGAGGAAATTAAATTTGGTTATATTACTATTTAGCAAAAAGTTCAATTTTGTCATAAACCTTTTATGGGAGCCTTTTTGCAAGAATATAGAGAACTATTTTATAAAAATTTTCATATTTGGCTTGTCAAAAAATATCTGGAAAGAAAAACTAAACCTAGAATGTCAATCTGAACTCACCACCTAAGTATCATGGAACAACTGAATCAGAATTTCCTTCAAGAAATTTCATAGGACTAAACTGTTTCAATGTGATGCAATTGTTAAAATTTCGTACAAAATCTAAACTCTGAATAAATTTTTAAATTTTCAATTTTTCTGTCTTTTGATAACCTACATTCAAATTTAGCTTTGCTGAATTTTAACTTTGACAAATAATTCAATGCTTGCGCACGGACTCTAAATATTCCCACAAAACGGCTCTTCAAACTTTATGCACGAAAGCTAAGAGGAAGCGGTACTGGGACTGGGTTCAGCAGGGTGCCGCTGGCTCAGTGGACGAGCATAGGCTGAAACTATAGTCCATGGTAAGTGCATAATTGTACTTCTGCAAGATTGGCAGCTTTGAAAGGCCTGCCACTCACCTGGGCTGTGAGCAGGATGTTCTGAGCCTGCAGGTTGGCCAGTTCCATGGGCTGAGCCTCCAGACGCCGCAGACGTGCCCCCTTCTCCCCAGCCTCCTTTGCCAGCAGGGAGTTCCAGCTTTGCAGCTCTGCCAACCCCACCACCCGCTCCCCTACCCAGCCCACGTACTCCTGCAAATGGCACCTCATCTAATACCACGCCTGCTTCTGCAATTCCTGCACCTGAAACTTCTGGAAGTCGTTGTTGACGGAGGCGGAGGTTCCGATGAGCTCCGTGAGCTGCTGCTTCACCTCGTCCAGCTCTCTGATTCTACAAATTACTGTGGGTGGCCTGGGGCCAAGGATTAGATGGGAGAAGGAGGCTCGGAACCGGGGCTCATAGGTGGCGGCGATTTCCTTGTACCGCTTGTTCTCCAGCACAATGCCGTTGAACTTCGTCTGCAACTCCATCTTCTCCTTCTGCATGGCGATGAGGGCCTCTCGGAGTTTGGCCGCATCTGCCGACCCTTCCGAAGCTAAATAGGACAACAGTCAGGGCCAGTTGAATTGAGGCAAAAGCTAGGGCTACCGGTTTGCTGGTCCAGGCGTTTCTGGATGGCGTCCCTTTCAGCAATGGCGGCTTCCTTCTCGGTGGTGAGCTTGGCGGCACTCTTGTAGGCGTCCTGGAGCTCGGACTGGAGGGTGTGGTAGACCTTCCAGAGGTCCTGCGTGTCCTGTCGCGCCTTCTTTGTCTCCCGCACCTAGGCTTTCTACTAACCTAATTTGTGTCAATCTAAGTCTGGGAATCAAACCTGCTTCTCCAGCTCATCCTCCAGGTCCTCGATGTCGCGTTTCTTCCGCCGCACGCTTTCCTTCAAGTACTCTAGGTGATGAACTTGATGCCAGAGTGCAAAAGGCCAACTTTGAGGTCTTCATACTTGCGCCGGTAGTCGTGTTCATCATAGTCGTCTTTGGAGTGGGATTGGCTGGAGTGGCCTCTGGAGCTTTTTCTGGACGAACTCATCTGGCCAGCTTTTGCCCTTCCCTATCCTCTCTGGTCAACCTAAATGGAGCAATGGACATAAAACGGTTTTTAAAAGTACGGCAGCTTCGCAAGCTACTGGGACAAGCACTGCGCTGGGTTGCAGGGCTGTGTTGCCTGAATCAGGCTGAGGTGCAGGCAGGCGTGATGGTGGGGCTGGCGAGAAGCCTGCCTCTCACAACATCAATTCCCCACCACCGCCCACCAGCCATGAAGGCGGCCGATTCGGAGCGAGACATAGCCGCCATCATGAGCTCCCTCGTTCCCCTCCTCTGCCTTTTGTCGAAGGATTATTTGGGGAGGGTGTACTTTTGACAGACGAGCGAGGAGTTGGGAACGGAGGCCCGGCTGCACCTGGGCGAGGTGTCTGCAGAGATGGCTCAGGCGCTGCTGGCGGAGAACAAGCGGCTGAACAAGGAGGTGGACAAGCTGAAGGACCGGGTGGGGCGGCGGGAGTACGACTTCAACGTTTTCCTGGGCCGCTATCGTCTGCTGATGCAGCGTTCATTTTATTATTATTATTTTTCAATTTTTTTTAAAATTTTTATTATTTCTTTTCAAACGCAGTGCCACAGATGGTCATGTAAATATAACCCAATAGTCTTCCAAATAATCCGCATATTCAGATAATTGTAGGCCTGGACTTGCCGATGGAGCCGGTGCCGAACTGGGCCAAAGCAAAGACGCCTGGTTTTCCCTTTCCTTTCCTGTTCCGAACTCTCGATTGCTAAACCAGGCTTGCAGGGGACAAATGGATCGAGAAGGTCTACAAAGGCAAGTCGGCCATCTTCTCTGGGGCATCCACGCCCGCGGACAGCGCCAACGGCCCACTGCCCTCTCTCAGCAGCCCCAATCACCTGGCACTGCTCAGTCCACAGGATGCCGACCTCAAGGACAAGGTTCCAATCATCCCTCTTCACTCTGCCCCCTTGTAAAGGCTTCTTTGTCCAGGTTCGAGAACTCAACGATAGCCTGGTCGAGAAGGAGGAGCTCATACAAAGACTTCAGGCCGACCGCAGTGAACAGCTCCAGAAGCATCGTTTGTCCTCCTTTCCTCCCACTTGTCTGCTGTCATCTTGAAACAAAAAGAAATACAGAAGCGGAGCTGGGCGAAACGAAGAAAGTTTTGGACGAGTACCAGCTGCTGTGCCCCAGCCTGCGTCTGCTGCACAATCTCGTAGCTCAGGCCCAGAGTTTGCCCTATTTCATGCCATTCCTTGTCCCAAAGCTCCATTTGCAGAGTCCTCTGAGCTGGAGAAGGAGAAAGCAGTCCTCGCCAAAGGTCTCTTTTGATCCTCTACCAAGACTAGAAGGTATGGAAGAAAAAAGATTGTAGACGTGGCCCAGGCAGTGGATCGAGCGAAGAGAGCGGAGTCGGAAGCAGAGAAGCTCTGTGAGGTGGGTTTGGGAGAAGTTGAGGGAGGAGGCAGAATGGAGATGGGCTGCCTGCAGTTGGTGGAGGAGGTGAGCGAGGCTGGTCGGAAGGGAACGGTGGCATTGGAGGAGAAGCTCACAACGTTGCAGCGTAGAGAAGCTTCCCTGCTCAAGGAGGTGGCCAGCCGCAGGCAAGAATCCCACTCAGGTTCACTCTTGCATCGCTTTATGTTTTTTTCTTCATTTCATTAAAATATATTTCCGAACGGAAGCTTGGGAGAAAACGGGCTATTTTTACTATTGGTAGATTTATTAGTGGGGACAAAGTCTGCGCACTTGAAACAACTAGGCTTAGTCTTAGGCTTTGGTTTAGGCTGCCAGCTTTGGAAAATTAGTAAAGGTACCACTAGTAAAAATTTGCCGAACAAAGTAGGCATACTTCAGGGAGTAAAAAAAGTGTAAGAGTGCCGTAGTTTGCAGATCCTTCGGTTGCGGCAATCATGAAGGCCCTGGCAGCCGTTATCAGCGAAAAGGAGGCCATCATCTCAGAAAAGGACGCCTCCATTTCCCGTCTCTCAAATCGCACCAAATCCTCTTAGCAATCTGCGCTTCCTTCTCCATCTTTAGCCGCATTTCTATCCTTTGCTCAATGGCCATTCATGGGCCATATTATGCCAATTCAGGTGCTGCTAGCCAATGCGCACTCGATCAGGGTTCAGGCGCTGTTTTGTGTTCGCCTCAATGCCACTATCTATCCCACAGTCAGGGCCGCAGAGTTGCATTCTATTGTTCTTCCAGCAGTTATCCCCATGTTTTGCTGTTCATTTTGTTAGCCTTCTTTTGGAGAGTAAAACTTTGTGCCTAGAACATGTCAGGCTGATCCGTGATTATGCCTGGCTGTGTGCCGAAAGCTCCCCTTGACCAAAAGCAGTGGGGAATGTGCCAAGTATGACGTAAATGATGTCGAATGTCAGCTTCGTGCTCCTAAAGCCTAATCAACCCCAGCCTTGCAGCTAAGGGTGAAGGTGGGACGAGTATGGGGTGAGGGGAAGGGTGTAGGTTGGGTGACGCAGGGTAGGCTAGGGTAATGGAGGGGGGGGGGTAAGGGTAAGGGAAAGGGTGATGGCCTCATAAGCCTAGGAGAGGATGTACGGCCTGGGTCTGTTTCAGCCGTGGTCGGGCCTGTTGGGGATGAGCTCGGAGGACGGCTCCGTGGCCGACTCCACGGACCGCAAGAAGCAGACCCATCTTCGCTGCGAACGGCAGCGCCGCGAAGCCATCAACAGCGGCTACGCGGAGCTTAAGGAGCTCCTCCCGCCCGAAATGGCCCCGCTCGGCTGCAAGACCACTAACGCCTCCATCCTCTTCCGCGGTTCCTCTTTCATACCCTTCCTCTGACACCATCTACAACTCCTATTCTTCCTCCATTTTAACAATTTTTCGCCTAGTTTCAGAGGTATTCGAAATTATTTATAATTTCAGAAATAAAATATTCCCCGTCACCTTTAAAAAGTTTCGAAAGCAATCAGTGGTTGTCTTGTGGCACTGGCTTTGAGTTCAGTTACGTATTGCTTAT
>JASANA010008572.1:0-17500 GCA_030248095.1 Ptycholaimellus sp. GST1_10
GTGCCTGTGACTGTTAATGACAATTTGGTCCGTGCCTTTGTGATTATAGTGAAAGCTGAAAGCCCTTGCGAACTCAGACAGCTGCTAAAAGGTCAGAGATGTCAAAGGCTGCTGCAAGCAACTCCGCAAAGATAAGGTACGAATTAACAGCTTTTTGGCACTAGATTACAAAATCATGGTAGTTATAGTCATTTATGATGCAATTTACTTTTGAAGCTGGTAAATTGCGGTCCTCAATCTGAATCATAGGAAAAAAAGCAAGATATGAGTTGGAAAGTCGGTGAAAATGTGGTAAAGTACCTCTTGAGTTTATCCTGCTTCCTTTTTTACTGCGATTTTTTGAAGGTGGAGGACTCAGACGACGAATACGAAGAAGGAGGAAGCGTCGGAAGAAGAGGACACAGATGAGGAAGAGGAGGAGTCCCTCCAGCCCAGCCACTCTAAAGTAAAACAAGTTCATGTAGGCTAAAAAATTAGAGGCACTAATTAATGTCTCATTTGGCTTAGAATGGAAAATCTAGCGGAGCTGAAAACTATTCAAGATATTGTGATGCAATTTACTGTCCAATTTGTTAAGGCCCGTGGTCCAAATAACAGTCAAAAGTAAATTGAGCGATGTAATAGTTAGAATACAGTGGTTAGAATATGTTTGTTAGTTGTTATTTGTAGAACATAGGTAGAATTTGAAAAATTGATTTCTTTCAATTTCACCTTAAATTTAAGGTCAGATGGACGAAGAGGCATGGCACAGAGCTGTCTAAACGTGTGCTGGAGGTGACGGAGATAAAGAAGATCCGGTGAGGCCTATCAGTTTTTGACGCTGTCCCCTTAATAGCCTCAAGGTTTTGATGATTCAGGGAGGCGGCCAAACTTGACTCGGACGAGGGCGACTTCTACGACATTCAAAGCTCCTCTCCCTACCTCCGCAAAGTGCCAGTAAATCAGCTAGCGGTTGATTCTCCTTCCAATGGACGAGCCTTCCTGAGTAATGCCGAAGAACTTTGAGACTCGCTGGCGACAGATGAGGTACCAGTTGATGCTTCGCGATGGTGGTAAGCACACATCCCCAGTCAATCACTACCAGGTAATTGACGCCGTCAACACCTACATCCAGGTCCTTCTGTGTTCATACTTTGATAGATTTTAGAAAAAGTTTTTTGGCAGAAGCACAAGGCAGTTTTCAAAAAGGCTCACAATCTGCTGCACCTGGACTGGAGCGCAGTTGCTGAGAATTACCGAACAAGCTTGTTTGTTGCTCGAAAAATATGAGTTGAGAATCGAGGAACGTTTGAGGTATCCGGAGGGTGTATTTGCGGAGACAAAGGACGGGAAATTGATGCAGCTGGTGGTGGAGCGGGCAGTCTACAATGCCAGGATGCAGCAGCCAAACTTTCGCACTCTCCCATTCACCAGTTTGTCTTCTCTCTCCTTAAGCTTGATGAACTACAAATATTAGCAATATTTTAATCTCCCCTTCAAACCTGAGATGAGGGAAATAATTGGTTTCCCAGGATTAAAAAACAAGCATTCCAGTGAAAGGACTATTTTGCTGAAAGCTGTATTGTGGTAAAATTAGCAAGTACTAGAAATTAGGAAAAACTTGTAAAATAAGTTGAGCAGCAATTTCAAATTTTTCGGTCTTAGAAGGTCATAAAAATCACTTAAAATATCGTTTAAAATTTTTTTTAAGCTCAATTAATTTTTTTAAAAGTTTTTTTAATTTTAAACAATGGCTATCCAGTGTGTTCCAGAAGAACTATATTTTCCAGAACGTCTGAAGTTTTCTGATGCGCTTCTACCAGCGGGCCATGCTAAAAAAGAACCTAGAACCTACAAGAGCCACCAAATGACTATAGTGTGTTTGTTCCATTACCCTTACTACGCTTCATTCCATTTGTGTTGTTATTATGCCAAAGTTTTTATTTTTACCTTCATCTTACGCTTCATATATCCACCTTGATGTTAAACTTTCTCCAAACTTAGCAAAGACTTCCTCTGCTAAGGACACACTACGCCACAAACATTCTATTACATGCAAATATCATCTTTGAGCCGGTCATAGAGGCTGGCCAAAATAGATAGCCGAAATAGCCATTAGCCTCAGGTTTCATCAAGGTGCCTTTGAAGCAGCACCGGGGCTCCTATAGGTCCTAAATTTCATTCTTTGTACGTGAGTTTTGTTTTACCTGCTGGTCTGAGCTGGCAAACACCCGTCTTGAGAGGCCAACTCTGTTATTGGCTTCGCAGAGATTGTAAATGTACCAATAATGAAAATTGCCAAAGTTCAGAACTCACCCAACATATTTGGGTGGAATGCCTCTTAATCAGTCTGGTACTTTGGCTTTCTCTTGGACACTCGACATAAACTGTCATAGCAATTTTTAAAATTGCTTTTGAAGATTGCAAATAAGCAAGAATGGTTCCGATTATTGGAAGTATTTGTTTGCTCACTCTAATAGTTCCTGGAGCGAAATAATTGCGCACTTCTGGGATTCTGCGGGAATCTGGAGCTGCGTTCTGGAGAGACGTAGAAGCCAGCAGGAATGGTGGAATGCATTCTTTGCACCGAGGAGCTGGATGCCGATGACATCCGTGCCCATCTACAGCGCATACACAGGGCAGGGACTTTTTACTTGCCACCTGAATCTAGATGACAAAGTTTGAACTGGAGGGTTTTAAGGTGGTGCTGGTGCAGCACAGTTGCGAGCGAATGCGGCAGAAAGGCGGCCAAAAATAACAAGCGACCCTCAACTGCGGCCATGCCAACGTCTGCACTCTTTCTATTCCTGTCCCTTCCCTTTACCCAGCGATGGCTCTTGTTTTGAAAACCGACACGATTGAAGTTATGAGCCTTTGCTTCTCCAAAGTTGTCGCGATTCGAGAAAGGTTCGAGGTAGGATTGTTAGGCTGAGCATAGACCTGCTGAGATTGACTTTCTCAGCCTTGGAGACCGAATATAAAAAGGGTGAAAATGTGACATAGGCGGTGCGGCAAGAGACGCAAGGGGCTGAAGTAGCGTGGCTGCTGCTCCCCCACTCTGAACTGCCTGATCAGAGCCCTAAAGAGAGCAAGGCTTCCACGAGCCCAGGTGCCATTTTCCTGCAGGCTTATTTATGGCTTCCTAATGCACGAAAAAGAATGCAAATGTGAAGCAATTCAAATGCAATAAAAGAAAAGGCTTTGTAGGCGGACGGGGGAAAAAAGAGCCGGTGGTGACAAGCGATACGCGGAAGAATAATTCCAAGGAGAGAGTTATCTGCTCCAAGGCTAACCCCAGCTCCTCCGTCATCGATTCGGTTGGCTTTAGCCATACATCAATCTTCACTTCTAGCAAATCTGTCATAGAGCTACCAATATTTGTTGAGCATAAAAATGCAACGAAATGCAGGACAAGAACTGCTGCAAGCTCGTGGCAAAAGCCTGAAGACGCCCAGTCAGCAGCACCATGTGAGCGCCATGCATGCGACAGAGGTTTTTGGCCTCTTACCTGACGCCAGTTGCTTCCAAGCTTTTGCTGCTTCTCAGCTTGGCCTGCAACCGCTCCAATGCCCCCACTGCAGTCAGGAAGAGCACGTTTGCGCTTACATGGCCAAGCACATTCACAATTACCACCCTCAGGTTAGGCTTGCTACCTCTGCTTCCATTAGTCTGGAGCACAAATACAACAAGTGTCTCAGCATCACTATACTAACCTAAGCATTTACCTGAGCCTAAGCTTTATTATGTTTGGTCTTTTAAGTGCAAGGATTTTGGAAATAAGTTGATTTGCGGCAAGAGAGGCAGAAATGACAAGAGAGGCAGAAATGGCAAGAGAGGCAGAAATGTCTGGCGCTTGAAAGGTGTCTGGAGTCTACAAACCGCCGGGTGAATGGAAGAAGGCTCTGGAGGCAGCTTGGCAGCGCTGTTTTCACTCCGCCAAACAATCAAATCAGACACTGCAGCTGGCAGGGGAGCTGAAGTCGGGTTATCCGTTTTCTGCACAATTTAAAGATAGATAAGATCCTTCTTGCTTACACAACTGCAATTTTGGCTGCTTGCCGCAGATGCTCAGAGCTGCGGTTGCCGTAGGGCATGTGGGCGGATACAAATGGTTCCAGAAATTTTGGGACCATTTCTTGTGAAGACAATTTTATTTTTTAAAATAGCGTAGTTTTCAGAAACTTTTCATTTTCGGCAATCCCCTACCATAGACCATCATCCCCTGTACTCAGCTCAAAACACACTTTCACAACTTATTTTGACTTTCTCAAGCCTTACAGATAACGTCTCTTAATAGCAGTAATTTCAGTTTTTGGCAAAACTTCACAAATGTTCAAAATTTGCAACTCTAGCAGAGCAGGAGTTTGCAGCACCGGTGGCCAGCTCAGAAGCCGCATCCGCAGCTTCTAGCAGGGAAGATTCAGAAGCTGCAAGTTCCCTGGTTGGTCGCAAGCGCTCGCACGGCGACCTCCACCCGCATCATCAGCTTCGCTCCCCGCCACCACGTCGCACTGGATGGGACAGCGCCAAAACTCCCGGCCTCGTGGCCCCGCGGCCCAGCCTCCTACCTACTCCAGCTCAGGATTGTCCCTTTTCAACTGCCGCCTCTTTTGCCTCATGGCTGTCGGCGCTATGGCGCAAAAAAGAGTGTGGAATTTGAAGAAAGGCACGGTGGAGGAAGGAACGAGTTGTACTCTGGGCAAGGCCAAGATCGCAAGCAAGCAGCGTTTGAACAATCGGGTTTGCCCACTCTACCGGCTTTCCTTTGCATCCCAGTGTCATCCCTGTACAGGAGAAGCTGTCCAAGCATCTGACCAAGGGAAGGCGCCATCTCAGCAGCAGCCGCAAAGTCAAGAACCGTCGTGGGACGGAGGAGCAGAGAATGCGGGCTCAGAATGGCACCAGCTCTCAGGGGCGCAGCTGCAACAAGTGGCAGTCATCTCTCAGCGGCGCCCAAAAGCAGCTGGTTCACTCAGACCATCCCTTCACTCTGAACCTTTTTTTGCGCGGCCGAAGGCCGCCTGCGGCGGAGGGGCAGGGGTCAGAGCTCCGGAGGCCGCGGAGGGCATGGGTGCGGAGGCCCCGGAGCGTAGCCTAGCATACGAAGTATGCTAGGCGAAGCGTAGGGGCCAGCACCCGTGCCCGGAGGCCGGAGGAGCTCTGGCGCCCTGCCCGAAGCGGCGGGCGGCCAAGGCCAGCTTAACCATTACCCCATTTTGCGTCCGTCTGTCCGCATATCACCATATGCTGATGCAGGAGCCTGTCCTGTGGGTCATCACGGGGAGCACCTTAACTACAGCCTCTGCAGGGGAGGTGAGAGTTGATTTGGGTAAATTGGGGGCCAGGAACACGATGGAGGTGGTGAGAGCTTGCACCGACCAAGGGAACATGCTTAAAACATTGAAAATGTAAGTTTTTCCAATGTTTTGAAACTGCGCAGATTTGGGAGGCTACCCAATCTGACTAAGTTTTAGCCATTGCACATAAATTATCCATGCACTTTGACAAACCAGTCCCTCAAGGCGTCCTAAACTCATTAGATTTGGGTGCCTAATTTTTGAAGTCCCTTGAGGACAGCCAGGTGGTGTAACACTTGGTGTGGCTGTAATTTGGCCACTGGGTGGGAGGGGGCATCCTTAAAAGAGTTGGACAACCATAAAAAGAGGCTAATGCATGAAAAAAGCTAAGCACCCGTGTAGCGGGACCCATGCAGCCCAAGTTAAAAAGCCCTTTGCATTATCCTCAAATGTTGTCATTTGCCTTCCATTATCCAAATTATTATTTTGAATTATCCCCCCTCCCCCTCCCCTGAATTCAACCAATTAAAAAAGCCAACTAAAATTAATTTGAACCAAAATTTTTTATTGAATCGTCCCCATGATTATTTGAATCCACATAATCACCTAAGCAATATTCTTCACTTCACACAACCCCCCTAACCCTTTCCGCCATGCTCCAATTAAAACCCCAAACCCTTGCCTCTATGTTTAATAGAAATCCCAAATTTAAAGCCCTCGCCATCATGCATTATGCAAACCCCCAAATCCTACCTGATCGTTATTTTCCGCCAGACCCTGCCGGATTGAGTCACAGACCATTGCCTCCATGCTAGATTCTTCATGCAAACCCCCAAACCCTTGCCGCCTCGCTCCTCAATTAAACCCCCCAAACCATTGCCTTTCTGCTTCATAAAAATCCCCAAATCCCAAACGCTTGCCATCATACATCATCCAACCCCAAAACCCTCACCATCCCCCCCCCCCCAGCCATTTGCCCATTCACCAGTTTGCTCTTCTTCCCTAACCATTTGCCTCGCTTTCTCAAAATCTTTTTCAAAAACCTTCCCCCTATTTCATGCGCTCATAACCAAAAAGCTATGTAAAATTCAAATGAATCATCCCCAAAATGTTATTTGAACTCATATAATGCCCTAAACAATGTTCATCATAAAAATTTCCCCTCAAAATAAATTGTAGTAAAGTTTCTTCTTGCCAGTTTATCATCGCAGTCGCTGTTTGCCCCCCCCCCCTCCTTTCCCACCGTTTGCCCTACCCTACCAATTAGCCCCCATTTAAATTATGAAAATCAACTAAATTTCTCAAAAATCGTACCCCCAAAGATATTTGAGTACCATTTTAGCCCTAAAAGATTTTCAGTACAATAATTTTCTTCCATGTAAAATTCATTAAAGTTATCCCAACAATATTCAGTGGTTAGCCCTCATGACTGATTTACCCAGCTGTTTCCCCTCCCTAAGCCATTTGCACTTCCCAGTTATTTGCCTCCCTTTGTACAAATTATTTTTCAGAAAAAACCCCGTTTCATGTCATTTTAAAAAATTATAAAATTATATTTAAGGGCAATCTCTGTAGCTGTTTCCATATAGTCGCCGTAGGCAACGGCGAAGCTCAACCTAGTCTTATATAATACGGGTGATGCCATTTTAGGAGAGTGCCTCGGGCTGACTGGATTCACCACTTATCCTGGCACATGATAGCTCAATGAATAGGTCTCGGTGAGTTATGCAAGTGATATTTTCTGCACTCTGCTCCAATAACATTGAGTGTAAAAAATAATCGAAAATGAGTGCGATTTTGGCATTTTTGGGGTATTTTTAACTTTGAAGCTTCATAGTTCCATCAATTTCTAACTTTTTTTGTTGGATTTTTTTTTAAATTTGGCCCAACATTACTTCTTGCGATTAGCAACTGTTGTATTTGGACTTTTACATCAGCTGAATTTTAAAAATGAGGATAAGTAAAGTCAATTTTCGAGATTATGCCCTACTTAGTGAGCTGATGTTTCAAGAAATTCATTAGTTAAGATATGCAGTCATTCAATGTAGAGGTCACTTTGACTATTTGAGATTAGTACAGTCATTGATCTTTTGTGATCTGCTGTTCTGACCAGCGAAGCTTCCAAACTGGTGGAACTTTAAATGCTTATCTTTGCTGAGTAGTAGAATTAATCCGTGATAGGGTTGGTCCTTGGCTAAGAGGGGACTGTGCTTATGCTGCGCTCGCACATCCCCAATTACTTTTCTGCTTCTCACCAGTCATTTGGGTGGAATGTTGATAGATTTCAAGAAAATAAAGCAATGAAAAGTTATGTGAAACAATGAATAGTGTGGCCGCGCGAAGCGGGGCCACTGACCCATATTACTAGTATATATATATATATGTCTGTCCAGGGCCGGGCCTCCGCGGTTTTTCAACAAAATTGGCTGATTTTTTGCATGAAAGTCCGCCTAGGTGGTATCTCCAGGCCATTTTTTGGGCTTGGCGTAATTTTTCGATTTTCGTCCAAAACTCAAGTTTTTGATGTTTCAAACTACTAAAATTCATAAATCACTGGTTTTTCGACGAAATTGGCTGAAATTTTGCATGAGAGTCCGCCTTGGTGATGCCTTGGCACCATTATTAGGGCTTTGCGAAATTTTTTGATTTTTACCCAAAACTCAATTTTTTGATGTTTCAAAATACGAAAAATCGTAAATCACTGGTTTTTCAATGAATTTTGTTGAATTTTGGCAGGTACGTCCGTCTAAGTAATATCTTGAAGCTGGCCAGACGAAATTTTGAAATATTTATTTTTTTATTGATTTATAGTCAAAAACCCAAAATCTTGATGTTTCAAAAATTTGAACATTCATAAGTCCATGGTTTTTCAATGAAATTAGCTGATTTTTGGTATGTACGTCCGTGAAAGTAATATCTTAAAGCTGGCAAAATGAATTTTTGAAATAATTAATATTTCTTGATTTAAGAAGAAGCCAAAATCTTGATGTTTCAAAAATCGAAACATGTATAATTCACTGAAATCTGTTGAATTTTGGCATGCATTTTCATCTAGGTGGTGTCTTGAGGTGAGGCCGCGCATCTTGGCAACCGCCAAGAATACCTTGTTTCGTTTAGGAACAAAGCGTCCCCCTGTTTATCAATCATGAAAAACTTTCAAAATTGGCTTCCCGAAACAATTTAGTGGAATCGAAATTAAAGATCGATTTTAACCAAGGATTTGATTTGGCTGATGGGTAGAACTTACACCCCATGAATATTGCCCCCCCATAATATTGCCCCCCCATGAATATTGCCCCCCATGAATATACCCGCCCCCCCATGAGTTTTGAAGGGAAATTTCACCCTCATGTTGCTCAGCAAATATTGCCCCCCCCCCCCATGATTACCTACTAGTTAGTCTATACCGAGTTCGTCATGCTACTAGTTAGTCGGCTGATGGGGCGAACCCCCCCCCCAAAGGTTACACCCCCCCCCCCCCAATGGGGTTTCGCCCACCCCCAAGGGTTACACCCTCCCCCCAAGGGTTACACCCACCCCCCAAGGGTTACACCCCCCCCCCAAGATATATATATTGAAAATATTTTTATTGCCTTAACATACTTCTCTTTACATATCTCGAAGTTTTAACTCAAGGAATTTTTATATAAACAATTATATACCTACTTTTTTTGAAACACAGTTAGTCTATACCGGATGGCGGGCGCATGCCTACCAGGAGTAGGGGCTTGTCCCCTAAAAGGAGTACCTTTCAAGATTCCAACTGAAGGGCTTAGACGCATGCTCGGCCTCGACGAGGTCATGACTGTGGCAGTACCTAATATACTATGATCAACTAGTAGGTACTGCCACAGTCATGACCTCGTCGAAGACGAGCATGCGTCTAAGCTTTTGAATTGGAATCTTGAAAGGTTTTAAATAAAAATTCCTTGAGTTTAAATTTCGAGATATATACAGAAGAGTATTTTAAGCTAATAAAATTTTTTTCAATATAGTACCCTTTGGAGGGGGTGTATCTCTTGGGGGGAGGGTGTATCTCTTGGGGGGAGGGTGTATGTGTTGGGGGGGGGGTGTAACCTTTGGGGGGGGGGGGGGTTCGCCCCATCAGCCAGTTAGTCTATACCGCAATATAGGGCGTAGCCACCTGACTTTTTTAAAGGCTCGCGAGGGCCATAGTTAGTCCTTAAACATAGTTAGTCCTTACCGAGTTGAGCACTTAAAAACATTAATGAATTGGGTAAGGACTTACTATGTTTAAGGACTAACTATGTCCCTCGCGAGCCTTTAAAAAAGTCAGGTGGCTACGCCCTATATTGCGGTATAGACTAACTAGTAGCATGACGAACTTGGTATTGGGCTGGTGCGAGCGGAGCGCTAGCGGAGCGGTAGCGCCCAGCCCCTCTTATCGAGCAACACAACTAATTGCAGGTTTCCCAATGTTTGGCAGGCTGTAGCGCATCCCAGAGACATCGCAGAACTCTGGAAATAGGCTCAATCGACGCGCCGTGGTCGAATTGAGGGGGGTCTTTTTTTTGAAAATCGTTTTTTGTCAATTATTTCGAAACTTATTCTTAAAAAACTGTTTCAAAAAAAATGTCCGGTGTCCGGGCGCACACCGACCGTCCGTCCGACCATCCGTCCGACCGTCCGTCCGTCCAGCAAGTGTTGCAGACACTTGGGCAACATCTGGGGTGTAGATCTCAACGGTTCTAGGGTAAATCGATGCCGCTGACCCCTAGTTTCTGCATTTTCCGCGTTTTTTAGGTCGAAACATCAACTTTTTGGGTAGAAATCCAGTATTCTCATGTTTTTTCTCATGTTTCTGATGTTTTTTCCCATGTTTTTCTAGTGTAGCAGACCATAAAACAGCACCATATAGGTATTTTTGGACCTAGATTACGATTCTGGCACCCGTTTGCTTCCACCTGGTGTCCATGGGCATGCACAAGGCCATGGTGAACAAGCAGGTCATCATCAACTTCATCTTGAGGCATTTTATAGGTTTTTTTGGCCTTAAAAAGGCACCATATAGGTATTTTTGGACGTAGATTACGATTCTGGCACCCGTTTGCTTCCACCTGGTCTCCATGGGCATGCACAAGGCCGTGGTGAACAAGCAGGTCATCATCATCTTCATCTTGAGGCATTTTACAAGGTTTTTAGGTCTTAAAAAGGCAACATATAGGTATCTTTGGACGTAGATTACGATTCTGGCACTCGTTTGCTTCCACTTGGTCTCCATGGGCTGGCACCAGGCCGTGGTGAACAAGCAGGTCATCATCAACTTCATCTTGAGGCATTTTACAAGGTTTTTAGGTGTTAAAAAGGCAACATATAGGTATCTTTGGACGTAGGTTACGAGTCTGGCACTCGTTTGCTTCCACTTGGTATCCATGGGCGTGCACAAGGCCGTGGTGAACAAGCAGGTCATCATCAACTTCATCTCGAGGCATTTTATAGGGTTTATTTACCTAAAAAAGCCACATATAGGTATTTTTGGACGTAGATTCCGATTCTGGCACCAGTTGGCTTCCACCTGGTCTCCATGAGTTTGCACCAGGCCATGGTGAAAAAGCAGGACATGCATAGAGGCCTTGCCCCTGTATGAAGTGGATGAAATTATTATATAGTGGGTTATACTAACCCAAAAAGTATCTCTTATCTATATTTTACCTGCGATTGAAGTGGGTGAAATTTTTATTCAGCTTTATTTGAATTCTACTTGCGACTGAAGTGGATGAAATTTTTTCTTACCAAAGAAATAAATTTTTTTACCTTAGATTGTGAATTTTGTGCACTGTAAAAAATTATCATCTGTCCAATGTAATAATGGATTAATTAATGATAAGAGAGCACCCTACTTTAATGGCAATTGATTTGGTCAAAATGTAGTTGGCTCCTGAATTTTGTAATTCAGTAAACCCATTAGTTGAAATGTAATTATTTTTTAAAAAATTAAGTCCAAATTTTTGTCCATTTCTTGAAAACTATCATATGTACGTAGAATTTGACCAAGGTATATTTTTTAATCAATTGTAAATAAATGCAATGAAGACAAGAAACAGTCAGTAGAAAAATTTTTACAATGCAAGTTTTTTTTTAAAATGTTTCTACATTTTACTTCGTATTTTGGTCAGGTGCTCTCTTTTCATTAATTAATCCATTATTACATTGGACAGACGATAATTTTTTACAGTGCACAAAATTCACAATCTAAGGTAAAAAAACGTATTTCTTTGGTAAGAAAAAATTTTATCCACTTCAGTCGCAAGTAGAATTCAAATAAAGCTGAATAAAAATTTCACCCACTTCAATCGCAGGAAAATTATAGATAAGAGATACTTTTTGAGTTAGTATAACCCACTATATAATAATAGACTAACTAGTAGGTAATCATGGGGGGCAATATTTGCTGAGTACAGTTTGACCTAAAATTTGCAAAAAATATTCATGGGGGGGGGGGGGCAATATTCATGGGGGGCGGGTATATTCATCGGGGGGGGGGGGATAATTCATGGGGGGGGGGGGGGGTAAATCGATGGGGGGGGGGAATATTCATGGGGTGTAAGTTCTACCCATCAGCCTTTGATTTGACTAAATTACTTATACCTCCAACCCTAGGGCGCAGGACAGGAAACAGTAATGTTCTAGATCAGCTATCCCCAGTCATGTGCCCTGGGATAGGACAAGTGATATTGGAATCATCTCCAGGAAGAAAAGACGGGCGGACAGTGTGAGGGCGGAAGGCCACGACTCCCAATCCCAAATACCCAGGCCAAAAATTCGAAGCCTATCTGTCGTCGTTGCAAACACCGCCTGACCCGTCAGACCGCAAAGGAGCACATTTGGTCAGCGCACATGAAGTACGCTTAGCTCAACCTCACTCACTTCAGGCTTGCTCAAGCTGGGGTTTTTTAGGATGAAGGAGCCACCGCGATACTGCACCATTCCCGACTGCTATTTTCGAGGCTACAAATTGTAACTGTCTTTGCATAGCGGCAAGTTTTTTTTATTTATTACATATCTATTTTTAAAAAAGATACCTAAACTGCCAGCTTTATCGGATCATACGCAAATAAAAGCACTAAAGGATAGGACAGAAAAATCGAGAAGAGATAAACATAAGGGGATAGTGAAATTCAGGATTTGATCTGGCTCTCTGGTCCTGGCTTGACACTGAATGTGCATTGCAGGAAGCGCATGAAGAAGCATGCTAGGGAAGAGCACGGTTGCAACACCAAGGATATCATCAAGCTCCAACTCACCAAAGAGGATAAGAAAAAATCTAAGGTAGGCTTCTTTGCATTTCTCCCAACAGCATGCATTTTCACAAAATCATTGGGTTTCAGAAACTTCTCTCCCTCTTCTTCTGAAGCTGCATTTTGTTCATTGGATTTCCTTTCAGTGTTAGCGTATGATCATTTGGGCTGGCGCGAGGGAGCAACGCGACCGTCAGCGCCCAGCCCCTCTTTTCGACCCAGATGTACGTTTTCGGGGTTATTGCTAGATCTTAAAATTGATAAGGCTCCTGCTCCTCACAGAAGAATCCAATCGTTCTGATTCTTTTTGCATTGGAAAGAGCATCATCAAATTGTCCAAAGCTCGCGAGAAATCGCCCAAAACTTGCAACAATCATTAGAAAATCACTCAAAACCATTTGTCCGAACTCCTCCTCCTCCTCCTCCTCCTTCTCCTTCTCCTTCTCCGCATCTATTCAATGGACGATAGTAGGTATTCATTTTTCCCCCCAACCCCCTTCCCCGGGTCCTTAAGCCTCATGTATTTAGCTTTTCAGTTACACTAAGCAGTCATACGCGACCGTCAGCGCCCAGCCCCTCTTTTCGACCCAGATGTACGTTTTCGGGGTTATTGCTAGATCTTAAAATTGATAAGGCTCCTGCTCCTCACAGAAGAATCCAATCGTTCTGATTCTTTTTGCATTGGAAAGAGCATCATCAAATTGTCCAAAGCTCGCGAGAAATCGCCCAAAACTTGCAACAATCATTAGAAAATCACTCAAAACCATTTGTCCGAACTCCTCCTCCTCCTCCTCCTCCTTCTCCTTCTCCTTCTCCGCATCTATTCAATGGACGATAGTAGGTATTCATTTTTCCCCCCAACCCCCTTCCCCGGGTCCTTAAGCCTCATGTATTTAGCTTTTCAGTTACACTAAGCAGTCATATGCACCAGTGGTGTAGTGGTGCAAGCGATTGAACAGCTGAATGAATCTAGGAGGTTCGAATCCTTCTCATGGATTCACTTTAATTTTTGTGTATTTCAAGTTGAGAAAATTACTGGTACCCTCGGCAGGCCTAAATAAAAGCTCTTTTCTCCCAAATATCGATTGCCAAGAACCAAAAAAAATTCCCAAAAATTTTGTAACCCAAGACAATTTTCAAAAAAAATTTTAATTTGCCATTATATTTGCATTGTACTTTTTATACTTTTTATTTTCAAATGTTTTCATTTTGTTATTTTTATTAAAAAAAGTTTATTTAAATAAGTTTTGTTTATTTTTTATTTATTTATCCAATAAAATCTTTATTAAAAAAATAACCAAAAATATAAAATTTGTATTTATATGTTATATACTATGTTAAAAGTGGAAGAAATATCTGGTACCATCGGCAGGCCAAATGTGGTCTCTTTTCTCCAAAATTTTGAATTGCCTCGAGTAAAAAGTCAAGGAAATAAAAAATCTACTAGTGGAATCTTCTGCGTCATCTGCATTTTGTTTTGGGCGCGCATGGAAAGAGACACTGAACTGCGCGCCAAAAACAAAATGCAACTGTCCAAGCAGCAGATTCCACTAGTAGAAATTTTATTTCCTTGACTTTTTACTCGAGGCAATTCAAAATTTTGGAGAAAAGAGACCACATTTGGCCTGCCGATGGTACCAGATATTATTTATATTGTGTACAGGTTATTTCAAATGCCTATGAATTGATTTGTATCCTCTATTCAATCGTCACGTATCCGGTGTTCCGATTCATCTTCTTATCCGCCTTGCTTAATTTATTGAGACTGCTAGTATTCATTGTACAGACGAACTTCATCATTATTCTTTCTAGAAAAAAATTTATTGTTAAATATCTCAAGAGAGAACTCAGATAGAACATTCAAATTTTTTGAAATATGCTATTTTACTCAAATTTACCATTAATTTCAATGAAATACATCTTATTGAACATTAGTTTTCGAAACTAACCTTTTTTTAAATCAATTTTTTACAATGTCTAGGAATCATCCATGGCTCTGGAAATAGTAATCAATTATCAAAGATTTGAAATGGCCTTCTGTTATCTTTTCTTACCAGCCGCATTCAGTTTTTTTCGAGTTACTTAATTTACTTCAAACTACACAACAGCGAATATCCCAAAACGCCCCAAAATGGCTGTCCTTTTTTGCCATATTTTGCGCCTTTCTTTCAAGCCAGATTTCGATCCCTCCCAGCAAAGTAGTATCTAATGTTCGGCCAGCCTAAAGAATTACAAACAATCTTCGTGTGCCTCCAGCATTCACTTGCTTGCCTTCACTTCTCAGGCCACCGAAGGAAGCGCTCACAAACTAGTTCAAGCCAGACTGCTGGTTCGTTTCTTGTTCATTACCGTTGCTGGAGCTTTTTCCAGCTGTTCGCAGAAGCCAAAATGATAATTGCACTAAGAGTGCTTTCCTGGCCGATGAGGTCTGCCATCTGTCTGCCTGGCCTAGCCGCTAACGGCCTTGTTTCAGCTAACTGACTAAAATGCGCGGTATTTCCAGCCTCGAAAAAGCACGTTTTCAGCGGAAGTCAGTCAATTCATTGGTGGCTCATCTGCTGTTCGTAGCCAGATTTGTCCAGGCTCATCAGCTTCGAGGCCTTCTACACTATATCTAGTTTTTGCTTTTCTTCTCTTCAAAAGCATGGCAATCGCTCACGAAATTATTGCTCCAGTGCTGGGAATAAGATAATGGAGACTGCGAGATGAAAAACTAATTTTTTAGCTGTAAGAATTTTGCTTAATTTCATGTGCGATATGTAATAATTAGCTAGCGAAAACAAAAAATAACCTTAAAATGCAGTATAAACAATTATTCCAGCCCTCAGCTGGGCAATAATTGCTTTGTTAACAAGGTATTCTTGGCTGTCACCAAGATGCGCGGCCTTTGTTCCGAGTAATATTGTCAGGCTACATGAGCGAATTTTACTAATTGCATATTTATTTACTTGACGATTTTATCTAAAAACCAGGGAGTCATAATTTTTTTTATTTTGAAATCATCAAAATTCTAAGTTGTGAGGAAAATTTCAAAAATTTTGCAAAACCCCAAGCAAACCTCTCAAACCACCACCTAGGCGGACCTTTATGCAAAATTTCAGCCAATTTCATTGAACACCAGGGAGTTATGATTTTTATTTTGAAACATCAAAATTCTAAGTTTTGGGAAAAAAAGCCAAAATTTTTGCAGAACCCCAATTAAGCTCTCAAGCCACCACCTAGGCGGACCATCGTGCAAAATTTCAGCCAATTTCATTCAAAAACCAGCGAGTTATGATTTTTTTGTTTTGAAACATCAAAATTCCAAGTTTTGCGAAAAAATCTAAAAATTTCGCAAAACCCTTATAAAGCTCTCAAGCCATCATCTAGGCGGACCTTCATGCAAAATTTCAGCTAATTTCATTGAAAAACCAGTGATTTACAATTTTTTGTATTTTGAAGCATCAAAAAGTTGAGTTTTGGGCGAAAATCGAAAAATTACGCCAAGCGCCAAAAATGGTCCCGAGGCACCGCCTAGGCGGACCTTCATGCAAAAAATCAGCCAATTTCGTTGAAAAACCGCGGAGTACGGGCATGCCACACACACATATATATATATGCGGACAGACGGACACAAAAATGGGGTAACTGCTTAAGCTGGCCTTGGCCGCCTGCCGCTTCGGGCAGGGCGCCAGAGCTCCTCCGGCCTTCGGGCACGGGTGCTACGGCCCCTACGCTTCGCCTAGCATGCTTCGCATGCTAGGCTACGCTCCGGGGCCTCCGCTCCCATGCCCTCCGGCCTCCGGAGCTCTGCTCCCTCCCTCCGCGGCAGGCGGCCTTCGGCCGCGCAAAAACACTTTTTAGATTATGTGAAATTGAAAACGGCACTTTGGAAAAAAGCAAATAGAAAATTCATGCTTGAAAAAAAATTGATTACAAAATGCATTGATGCAGGTGGCCAAGAGCTGGCAGTAATGCTGCCCAGCTGGAATGCTTCTGACTCCTCTGACATTACAGCACAAGCAGGCCTCCCTGCCCCCTCGCTCCTTCCTCCACCTTTTCGCCAACACCGCCTAAAGGCAGCCGATTGGTCAGTGACTATCACAGTAATTCTATCTGTTTCTGCATAGTAGCAATCAGTCCTATGGGATTTGACAAGGTGAACTCTGGCCAAGAAAACAATTTCAGTCTGAGATGAACTGTCAGGAGGAGAATGAGCTGGGAAGTCGTCGGAAGCCTAGGAGTCTACTGGAGGCTGCCACACCTGTGGGCTTATCTCCTAAATAAACTTTCACACCTCCGAGCTCCCCTCCCGCTCTCTCCGTCTGGCGTCAAAATGAAAAAAGGGCCCCCCTCCAGCTCTGGGTGCAGCCCCTTGTTTTGAAGTAGGCTCAGCAAGAACAGGCCATCCGCTATTCGATGCAGATGAAGGTGCGGACGAACTCTCCGCGCTACTGGAGGCTGTGGGGAGTCGATGGAATCTGAGTCAGCTGAGGAAGCTGGAGCTGGTCATCTACTGGCTGCCGACTTATGCCCACTGGGGCCGGAGCTGCTGGATCAGCTGAGCTGCTGGGCTCCGTACTTCACCGATTCACGGTTTATCAAGGCCCTCCCTTATTTAAACTTCACTGGGATTCACTGGAGAAATTGCCACTTCACTGGACTGCGAGGCTCAAGGAAAGTCCGCTCCATTCGGCACCTCTCCTGGCTGCCTGGCTCGTTGGGGGACTGGATTCGGTGGAAGGCGATGTTCGCAATGTGCTCCACCTGCCTTATTACTTATGCATGAATATTTTAAAAATGCGTATTTGCTAATTTACCTTTTTACTTCGAAGATCGATGCAGAATAATATAAATGCAACAGGAGCATACGAAGATGCAAATGGTGAGCGGGACTTCACCCTGGAGCTGGTGAAACGGTGCCCAGTCCTGGAGAAGTACATCACGGAGAATCGAGTCATCATCCACCACCTAGAGCCCATTCTG
>JASANA010008572.1:25000-32264 GCA_030248095.1 Ptycholaimellus sp. GST1_10
GACTGCATATCTTAACTAATGAATTTCTTGAAACATCAGCTCACTAAGTAGGGCATAATCTCGAAAATTGACTTTACTTATCCTCATTTTTAAAATTCAGCTGATGTAAAAGTCCAAATACAACAGTTGCTAATCGCAAGAAGTAATGTTGGGCCAAATTTAAAAAAAAATCCAACAAAAAAAGTTAGAAATTGATGGAACTATGAAGCTTCAAAGTTAAAAATACCCCAAAAATGCCAAAATCGCACTCATTTTCGATTATTTTTTACATTCAATGTTATTGGAGCAGAGTGCAGAAAATATCCCTTGCATAACTCGCCGAGACCTATTCATTGAGCTATCATGTGCCAGGATAAGTGGTGAATCCAGTCAGCCCGAGGCACTCTCCTAAAATGGCATCACCCGTATTATATAAGACTAGGTTGAGCTTCGCCGTCGCCTACGGCGACTATAAGGAACCAGCTACAGAGATTGCCCTTAAATATAATTTTATAATTTTTTAAAATGACATGAAACGGGGTTTTTTCTGAAAAATAATTTGTACAAAGGGAGGCAAATAATTGGGAAGTGCAAATGGCTTAGGGAGGGGAAACAGCTGGGTAAATCAGTCATGAGGGCTAACCACTGAATATTGTTGGGATAACTTTAATTAATTTAACATGGAAGAAAATTATTGTACTGAAAATCTTTTAGGGCTATAATAGTACTCAAAGTTTAGTTGATTTTCATAATTTAAATGGAGGCTAATGGGTAGGGTAGGGCAAACGGTGGGAAAGGAGGGGGGGGGCAAACGGCGACTGCGATGAGAAACTGGCAGGAAGAAACATTACTACAATTTATTTTGAGGGGAAATTTTTGTGCTTAACATTGTTTAGGGCATTACATGAGTTCAAATAACATTTTGGGGATGATTCATTTGAATTTTACATAGCTTTTTGGTTATGAGCGCATGAAATAGGGGGAAGGTTTCTGAAAAAGATTTTGAGAAAGCGAGGCAAATGGTTAGGGAAGAAGAGCAAACTGTTGAATGGGCAAATGGCTGGGGGGGGGGGGAATGGTGAGGGTTTTGGGGTTGGATGATGTATGATGGCAAGCGTTTGGGATTTGGGGATTTTTATGAAGCAGAAAGGCAATGGTTTGGGGGGTTTAATTGGAGCGAGGCGGCAAGGGTTTGGGGGTTTGCATGAAGAATCTAGCATGGAGGCAATGGTCTGTGATGCAATACGGCAGGGTTTGGGGGATAATAAGGAACAGGTAGGATTTGGGGGTTTGCATAATGCATGATGGCGAGGGCTTTAAATTTGGGATTTCTATTAAACATAGAGGCAAGGGTTTGGGGTTTTAATTGGAGCATGGCGGAAAGGGTTAGGGGGGTTGTGTGAAGTGAAGAATATTGCTTAGGTGATTATGTGGATTCAAATAATCATGGGGACGATTCAATAAAAAATTTTGGTTCAAATTAATTTTAGTTGGCTTTTTTAATTGGTTGAATTCAGGGGAGGGGGAAGAGGGGATAATTCAAAATAATAATTTGGATAATGGAAGGCAAATGACAACATTTGAGGATAATGCAAAGGGCTTTTTAACTTGGGCTGCATGGGTCCCGCTACACGGGTGCTTAGCTTTTTTCATGCATTAGCCTCTTTTATGGTTGTCCAACTCTTTTAAGGATGCCCCCTCCCACCCAGTGGCCAAATTACAGCCACACCAAGTGTTACACCACCTGGCTGTCCTCAAGGGACTTCAAAAATTAGGCACCCAAATCTAATGAGTTTAGGACGCCTTGAGGGACTGGTTTGTCAAAGTGCATGGATAATTTATGTGCAATGGCTAAAACTTAGTCAGATTGGGTAGCCTCCCAAATCTGCGCAGTTTCAAAACATTGGAAAAACTTACATTTTCAATGTTTTAAGCATGTTCCCTTGGTCGGTGCAAGCTCTCACCACCTCCATCGTGTTCCTGGCCCCCAATTTACCCAAATCAACTCTCACCTCCCCTGCAGAGGCTGTAGTTAAGGTGCTCCCCGTGATGACCCACAGGACAGGCTCCTGCATTATATATGGTGATATGCGGACAGACGGACGCAAAAATGGGGTAACTGGTTAAGCTGGCCTTGGCCGCCCGCCGCTTCGGGCAGGGCGCCAGAGCTCCTCCGGCCTCCGGGCACGGGTGCTACGGCCCCTACGCTTCGCCTAGCATACTTCGTATGCTAGGCTACGCTCCGGGGCCTCCGCACCCATGCCCTCCGGCCTCCGGAGCTCTGACTGCCCTGCCCTCCGCGGCAGGCGGCCTTCGGCCGCGCAAAAAAAGGTTCAGAGTGAAGGGATGGTCTGAGTGAACCAGCTGCTTTTGGGCGCCGCTGAGAGATGACTGCCACTTGTTGCAGCTGCGCCCCTGAGAGCTGGTGCCATTCTGAGCCCGCATTCTCTGCTCCTCCGTCCCACGACGGTTCTTGACTTTGCGGCTGCTGCTGAGATGGCGCCTTCCCTTGGTCAGATGCTTGGACAGCTTCTCCTGTACAGGGATGACACTGGGATGCAAAGGAAAGCCGGTAGAGTGGGCAAACCCGATTGTTCAAACGCTGCTTGCTTGCGATCTTGGCCTTGCCCAGAGTACAACTCGTTCCTTCCTCCACCGTGCCTTTCTTCAAATTCCACACTCTTTTTTGCGCCATAGCGCCGACAGCCATGAGGCAAAAGAGGCGGCAGTTGAAAAGGGACAATCCTGAGCTGGAGTAGGTAGGAGGCTGGGCCGCGGGGCCACGAGGCCGGGAGTTTTGGCGCTGTCCCATCCAGTGCGACGTGGTGGCGGGGAGCGATGCTGATGATGTGGGTGGAGGTCGCCGTGCGAGCGCTTGCGACCAACCAGGGAACTTGCAGCTTCTGAATCTTCCCTGCTAGAAGCTGCGGATGCGGCTTCTGAGCTGGCCACCGGTGCTGCAAACTCCTGCTCTGCTAGAGTTGTGAGTTTTTGAACATTTGTGAAGTTTTGCCAAAAACTGAAATTACTGCTATTAAGAGACGTTATCTGTAAGGCTTGAGAAAGTCAAAATAAGTTGTGAAAGTGTGTTTTGAGCTGAGTACAGTGGATGATGGTTTATGTTGGGGGATTGCCGAAAAAGAAAAGTTTCTGAAAACTACGCTATTTTAAAAAATAAATTGTCTTCACAAGAAATGGTCCCAAAATTTCTGGAACCATTTGTATCCGCCCACATGCCCTACGGCAACCGCAGCTCTGAGCATCTGCGGCAAGCAGCCAAAATTGCAGTTGTGTAAGCAAGAAGGATCTTATCTATCTTCAAATTGTGCAGAAAACGGATAACCCGACTTCAGCTCCCCTGCCAGCTGCAGTGTCTGATTTGATTGTTTGGCGGAGTGAAAACAGCGCTGCCAAGCTGCCTCCAGAGCCTTCTTCCATTCACCCGGCGGTTTGTAGACTCCAGACACCTTTCAAGCGCCAGACATTTCTGCCTCTCTTGCCATTTCTGCCTCTCTTGTCATTTCTGCCTCTCTTGCCGCAAATCAACTTATTTCCAAAATCCTTGCACTTAAAAGACCAAACATAATAAAGCTTAGGCTCAGGTAAATGCTTAGGTTAGTATAGTGATGCTGAGACACTTGTTGTATTTGTGCTCCAGACTAATGGAAGCAGAGGTAGCAAGCCTAACCTGAGGGTGGTAATTGTGAATGTGCTTGGCCATGTAAGCGCAAACGTGCTCTTCCTGACTGCAGTGGGGGCATTGGAGCGGTTGCAGGCCAAGCTGGAAGAAGCAGCAAAAGCTTGGAAGCAACTGGCGTCAGGTAAGAGGCCAAAAACCTCTGTCGCATGCATGGCGCTCACATGGTGCTGCTGACTGGGCGTCTTCAGGCTTTTGCCACAGAGCTTGCAGCAGTTCTTGTCCTGCATTCCGTTGCATTTTTATGCTCAACAAATATTGGTAGCTCTATGACAGATTTGTTAGAAGTGAAGATTGATGTATGGCTAAAGCCAACCGAATCGATGACGGAGGAGCTGGGGTTAGCCTTGGAGCAGATAACTCTCTCCTTGGAATTATTCTTCCGCGTATCGCTTGTCACCACCGGCTCTTTTTTCCCCCGTCCGCCTACAAAGCCTTTTCTTTTATTGCATTTGAATTGCTTCACATTTGCATTCTTTTCGTGCATTAGGAAGCCATAAATAAGCCTGCAGGAAAATGGCACCTGGTTTCGTGGAAGCCTTGCTCTCTTTAGGGCTCTGATCAGGCAGTTCAGAGTGGGGGAGCAGCAGCCACGCTACTTCAGCCCGCGTCTCTTGCCGCACCGCCTATGTCACATTTTCACCCCTTTTATATTCGGTCTCCAAGGCTGAGAAAGTCAATCTCAGCAGGTCTATGCTCAGCCTAACAATCCTACCTCAAACCTTTCTAATTGCGACAACTTTGGAGAAGCAAAGGCTCATAACTTCAATCGTGTTGGTTTTCAAAACAAGAGCCATCGCTGGGTAAAGGGAAGGGACAGGAATAGAAAGAGTGCAGACGTTGGCATGGCCGCAGTTGAGGGTCGCTGGTTTGGCCGCCTTTCTGCCGCATTCGCCGCAACTGTACTGCACCAGCACCACCTTAAAACCCTCCAGTTCAAACTTTGTCATCTAGATTCAGGTGGCAAGTAAAAAGTCCCTGCCTTGTGTATGCGCTGTAGATGGGCACGGATGTCATCGGCATCCAGCTCCTCGGTGCAAAGAATGCATTCCACCATTCCTGCTGGCTTCTACGTCTCCAGAACGCAGCTCCAGATTCCCGCAGAATCCCAGAAGTGCGCAATTATTTCGCTCCAGGAACTATTAGAGTGAGCAAACAAATACTTCCAATAATCGGAACCATTCTTGCTTATTTGCAATCTTCAAAAGCAATTTTAAACATTGCTATGCCAGTTTATGTCGATTGTCCAAGAGAAAGCCAAAGTACCAGACTGATTAAGAGGCATTCCACCCAAATATGTCGATGAGTTCTGACTTTGGCAATTTTCATTATTGGTACATTTACAATCTCTGCGAAGCCAATAACAGAGTTGGCCTCTCAAGACGGGTGTTTGCCAGCTCAGACCAGCAGGTAAAACAAAACTCACGTACAAAGAATGAAATTTAGGACCTATAGGAGCCCCGGTGCTGCTTCAAAGGCACCTTGATGAAACCTGAGGCTAATGGCTATTTCGGCTATCTATTTTGGCCAGCCTCTATGACCGGCTCAAAGATGATATTTGCATGTAATAGAATGTTTGTGGCGTAGTGTGTCCTTAGCAGAGGAGGTCTTGCTAAGCTTTGGAGAAAGTTTAACATCAAGGTGGATATATGAAGCGTAAGATGAAGGTAAAAATAAACTTTGGCAAGATAACAACACAAATGGAATGAAGCGTAGTAAGGGTAATGGAACAAACACACTATAGTCATTTGGTGGCTCTTGTAGGTGCTAGGTTCTTTTTTAGCATGGCCCGCTGGTAGAAGCGCATCAGAAACTTCAGACGTTCTGGAAAATATAGTTCTTCTGGAACACACTGGATAGCCATTGTTTAAAAGTAAAAAAACTTTTAAAAAAATTAATTGAGCTTAAAAAAATTTTAAACGATATTTTAAGTGATTTATGACCTTCTAAGACCGAAAAATTTGAAATTGCTGCTCAACTTATTTTACAAGTTTTTCCTAATTTCCTACTTGCTAATTTTACCACAATACAGCTTTCAGCAAAATAGTCCTTTCACTGGAATGCTTGTTTTTAATCCTGGGAAACCAATTATTTCCCTCATCTCAGGTTTGAAGGGGAGATTAAAATATTGCTAATATTTGTAGTTCATCAAGCTTAGGCAGAGAGAAGACAAACTGGTGAATGGGAGAGTGCGAAAGTTTGGCTGCTGCATCCTGGCATTGTAGACTGCCCGCTCCACCACCAGCTGCATCAATTTCCCGTCCTTTGTCTCCGCAAATACACCCTCCGGATACCTCAAACGTTCCTCGATTCTCAACTCATATTTTTGGAGCAACAAACAACTTTGTTCGGTAATTCTCAGCAACTGCGCTCCAGTCCAGGTGCAGCAGATTGTGAGCCTTTTTGAAAACTGCCTTGTGCTTCTGCCAACAAAGTTTCTCTAAAATCTATCAAAGTATGAACACAGAAGGACCTGGATGTAGGTGTTGACGGCGTCAATGACCTGGTAGTGATTGACTGGGGATGTGTGCTTACCACCATCGCGAAGCATCAACTGGTACCTCATCTGTCGCCAGCGAGTCTCAAAGTTCTTCGGCATTACTCAGGAAGGCTCGTCCATTGGAAGGAGAATCAACCGCTAGCTGATTTACTGGCACTTTGCGGAGGTAGGGAGAGGAGCTTTGAATGTCGTAGAAGTCGCCCTCATCCAGGTCAAGTTTGGCCGCCTCCCTGAATCATCAAAACCTTGAGGCTATTAAGGGGACAGCGTCAAAAACTGATAGGCCTCACCGGATCTTCTTTATCTCCGTCACCTCCAGCACACGTTTAGACAGCTCTGTGCCATGCCTCTTCGTCCATCTGACCTTAAATTTAAGGTGAAATTGAAAGAAATCAATTTTTCAAATTCTACCTATGTTCTACAAATAACAACTAACAAACATATTCTAACCACTCTATTCTAACTATTACATCGCTCAATTTACTTTTGACTGTTATTTGGACCACGGGCCTTAACAAATTGGACAGTAAATTGCATCACAATATCTTGAATAGTTTTCAGCTCCGCTAGATTTTCCATTCTAAGCCAAATGAGACATTAATTAGTGCCTCTAATTTTTTAGCCTACATGAACTTGTTTTACTTTAGAGTGGCTGGGCTGGAGGGATTCCTCCTCTTCCTCATCTGTGTCCTCCTCTTCCGACGCTTCCTCCTCTTCGTATTCGTCGTCTGAGTCCTCCACCTTCAAAAAATCGCAGTAAAAAAGGAAGCAGGATAAACTGAAAAGGTACTTTACGACATTTTCACCGACTTTCCAACTATATCTTGCTTTTTTTCCTATGATTCAGATTGAGGACCACAATTTACCAGTTTCAAAAGTAAATTGCATCATAAATGACTATAACTACCATGATTTTGTAATCTAGTGCCAAAAAGCTGTGATTTGGTACCTTATGCTTTGCGGAGTTGCTTGCAGCAGCCTTTGACATCTCTGACCTTTTAGCAGCTGTCTGAAATTGCAAGGGCTTTCAGCTTTCACTATAATCACAAAGGCACGGACGAAATTGTCATTAACAGTCACAGGCACTA